>LZPO01009415.1:3747-17825 GCA_001675575.1 Neotoma lepida
AAGGAAAAACAAAAACAAACCCCAGCAACACATGAGTTGCCAACTTATAGACTTTGAGTGATTTCTCATGACATTTTTTATTTGGGGCTTTGCTTTAAAAAATATCTAAAGTCTTGGCTTGGCTCCATGGGTCCACATTCCCAATAACCATGGCTGGTGGCAGCCCAGTGGCATTTGCTCGTAGTCTTATAGCACCTACTAAGTTACCACCCGAGCTCAGCTGATCCCTCCCAGGCTGCTCTGCTCAGGCCTGGCCTGCAATGCATTTAAGTTTGGATGCTAGAAGACACACTACAGAAAGGAATGCGGCTTTAAACAGTAAGTGCCACCATCACCCTCCTACCCTTTTTAGTGGGTGTCTCCTGCCAAGACTGTTGACTTCACTTGTGTTCTAAGGCTGAACTTGGTGTATTAAGATCATTTGAAAGTCATACCAGAACAGCAACAGATTTTTTTTTTAATTTAACAAATAAACTATTGGCATGTCACAATTCTTGTTTCACAGTCTCCAGTATTAAGGAAAGAAAAGCCTTCACAAACATAATAAAATGTTATGAGGTCCGGATTATGTTTCCTCCCATTTACAACCGGAGGATGGTAGGGTCTCGATTTCTTATGACTGGTGTGGGTTTACACGGTGTGAGTAAAGGCAAGGCAGGAAGCCATGCCAAGTACAAGCCCAGAAAGAGACCAAAGCCTTCCTCCCTCTGGCCCAGAGCAGCAGCTTAGCTGCAACTGGACTGTCCCTTCCTCAGTCTGACAAGACTGAGCTTCTACCTATGTAAAAACTATGTTTCAGGTATTCAGAAAGCAGTTCAGCTTCAATCCTTTACATGAGATTTCAGTTACTATGAATCACAGTTAGACCCTTTAGGTCACAGCTGTTCTCAACATGTGGGTCATGACCCCTTTGACAAAACTCTATCTCCAAAGATATTTACATTACAATTCAAAACAGTAGCAAAATTGCAGTTATGAAGTAGCAACAAAAATAATTTTATGGTTGTTTGTAGGGGGTCACCACAATGTGAGGAATTGTATTAAAGGCTCACAGCATTGGGAAGGTTGAGAACCATTGCCTTAAGATCTCAGGGCTCCATCACTTAAAAGTCTATATAGTGCCAGGCATCATCATCCCCAACCTTCTGTCACTTGACCAACTTTCCTGGGGGGGCTTCTGTTTGTATTGAAGCCCTCCTTTGGTCCATAGCATACATCTCTGAAGATCTGCCTCCTTTAGTGGGGTATTGCCGACGGACCAAAATAATCCCAGTTCAGACTCCATTGAGCTTTTAATTCATCTCCACTGTATTGTTATTTCTGTGGGCAGGTCTGTTGCACATTGGAAAAGAAATCTTTCTGAAGTTTAGGAGAGAAGGTGCAAGTTGGACAGGGAGGAAATAAAAGAAATAATTTTGAATGGCTTAGATTTCCCAGTTGCGTACAAAAATTGATAGAGCAAGAAGGGAAATATTCAGATACAGGAGATACAGCCAGGTAGCCGAGGTTTGCATGCTCTCCAGAAGCTATGGGGACATCCTGGACACCCATCTTCTTTGGGTGAGTTCAAGAAACTGGAAGACACTTTACTCAACTCCAAACTGAGGCTTGGCTTTTGAAGCACAGAGTGAAAAGAAAAGTCAACTGTGTGGAGGTCTGCCGGACTCTGTTGCCTCTCAGAGAGTACCATTAGCTGAGAAAACACCTTGGGTGCTAAAGGGTCTGTCACTGCTTTGTCACTTTCTCATGTGGTCACCCCAGTGATGGCTCCACTACTCCCATAAGCTGGGAAAGAACTCAAAGTAGCAAAGAGTCAAATGCCATAATAAAAAGTAGGCAAGTCATTAGAAACAGTGCCCCCTCCTTGTTTTATGATTTGGGAAGGGATTTTCATTTGTGTATGTGTGTAACTTGCAGACAGACTCTGAAAAAGTCATTTCAAATGAAGACTTGCAAAAATCTGGAGGGTAATGGCAGCATCAGTGGAAAAAACTTGGAGTGGCCAACAGGATCTCTTTGAGAAACTGCACTCGTGGTAATATACACATTCTGGTGTGCTTGGCTCATAAAAGGCACATTGATTTGTGACTACACTCACACATCACATAAATTGCCCCACCAAAATTCTTTTGAAAATGTATTGCCTCACTCCATTTAGGAGGAGTTAGTAAGGAGTCATTCTGAAGGGTGGAATTANACACATTTCTTCTCTCCTGTCAAAGTCTCTATTCCTACTTTTACTCACGTATATTATGAGGCCGGGTAATTAAAAATAAGCTGGGCCTGTCAACATCCATGAGCAGAGCGTGCTCAGCGGTGAGGTGACTTCAGTTGATTTGCACGGAGACTCACTTCTTCAGCCTCTAATCCACTAACACTTGGGAAAAGATCACCACTCTGCNCACTCTGCACACCCNCGCCAAATTTATACTCAGATACANTTTCAAAGTACAGGCCTGCCTATAGACACTGTGTTTACTTTGTTCAATGTAAGAGCTGAAAAAATATTGCAAACGAAGACCTGGAAGGCTTGGATGGAAATGTCCCCAGTTGGCTCCGTGGCTTGGCTGGCAAGGAAACAACGGATTCCGAATGTTGGATTCAGTTTCTTTTTCATTCTTTGATTCAACAGTGGCCAGAAGCATGGCAGTTGCTAAATGCCTACTCTTGAANCAGATAAATGATAGAGGCAAGAAATTTCTACTAGGAAGAGACAGNGCAAGGAGTGCCAAGAAGCACAGATGAAGAACAGAGGAAAAGCACAAGCCTGTGGACTCTCCAGTTCTTCACTTATGGAACAGTCTGCATCTCCATGCTGGATAAGACCCCATGCTTTATACATTAATGTGGAACATACAGTACAACAGGAAGCAAGCAAGCAAGCCATTGTAGTCTAATGTGGTACTTGATGTGACGAGTGGATACACAGAGACTGGAGTCTAGACCCTGGAGATGGGAAAGTCTGTCTGGTGCAAATGAGAGTTAGGCAGGGATAAGAGGGCAAGCCCTGGGGAGGACGAAGTACCCTAGGGTCANGCTTGCATGGGCAACAGCTTGCAANTNAGAACTCGGAAGGTGCGTTTCCAAGAGCGGGTGAATTTCCCACTGATCACTGCAGTTTTTCTTTTAGAAAGAGATGTGAAGGGTGAGGACCAGCCCTGGATGATAGACAGGANTGGCCACGGGATATTTCCAAATCCAGTGTATTTCTAGAATTTCAGTTTTCTGGCATGTTTGGAAAACTACAGTTGGGTATTTTGGTAACAAACAAAAGACATCCAAGTAATAGAGTAAGGGTGCTGCAGGGGAACGGATTCCGTGCACTCTCAGAAAATTATGGGAAGAAAACCGTCCTCCTGGGATCTCTAACTGGGTTAGGGTGTGTGTGTTTGAGGAAATGCATGTGAGTGTGGCATGTGTCTGTTACATGTGTGTGTGTGTGTGTGTGTGTGTGTGTGTGTGTGTGCAGGCCCGTGAATTCAAGCTGTGCATGTATACAGAGACTAGAGGAAGACATCAGGTGTCCTGCTCAATCACTCGCCACTTTATTCCCTNGGGACATGGTCTCTCACTGAGCTGNTAGCTAGGCTGGCAGGCAGCAAAACCCAGGGATCCTTCTATCTCCATTCTCCATAGCACTAGGTTTACAGGCTTGCACCACAACACTCATCATTTTACGTGGGTACTGAGGTTCACACTTGTGAAATAAGCTTTCTTACCTGCTAAGCCATCTCCTGAGCCTATAGGTTGAAGTGATTTTACATATATTCTCTATTCACTTTGCCTTATAAAGACCCTACAGACAAACATCTTCATAACTTCCATTATGGAAATAAAGAAGTAAAGATTTGGAAAGGCTATGTAATGCCTCATAGACACACAGACAAAAATATGGATTTTAAGCCAAGTACACCCCCCCCTGCTAAGTTCTTGCCAAAACTGCAATAGTAAAGCAACCCCACATCTGCTTCAAACACTTTCTCTTTCCAAATCACCTTCAATATGTTTAATGTGACTTCATTTTTGATAGTTCTGTGAGGAAAGGAGACATCATAAATGATAATTTGCATTTATACACTACCAACTTTATAGATGGCAAAACTCAGGAACATAATGGCCAAGGTTATACATCATGAAGTGGAGAGAAGGTCAGCTGACACAAATCACATTCTGCCAGATTCTTAACTGCCCTGGGCTGCCCTGAAACATGGGTATGCTTTGAGCCATCTCAATCAGAATCCCATAACATAGTCTCATCCCTGGATTGTATTGCTCTGAGTGTTNAGGACCCGAAAACCAAGCAAGTTATTTGTCTTTCCTACAGAGCCTAAGTAGAAAGCCAGACATGATCATCACTGTCACAGAGAAGTACAGAAATCTCTGTTGAACACACCTTACACCAACTAGTGTGTAAGACAGCATATTGTGTCATCAGTTTGCTGCTTTAATAGTTTACTTCATCTTTAAGAAAAAAGTAAGATTTACAATACTCATTCTTTTTACAATGGGTGAAATNAGAGTATTCATGCCTCACAAAAATACATGTTTTATTAATGACATGAATTTACTCAACCTACAGAACAAAACTCAAACTTAGGTCTAACATTAAGTGCTATAAAAGTTTACATTGGAGCCACTGGCGCATTTGCTAATGAGGTGACCTGGAAATAATTGTTTCCCATTACCAATGAATTGTTATTTTATCACATAACATAAGAGCTATTGGTTTTACAATGCATGACTATTCTATATTACATTTTATTGAAAAGGCAATTAAGACAGTATTGTAGTAGTAGAATTCTTGTTAAAGATTAGGATTTCTGTGATAAATCTTTGTCTTTTTTTTTTTTTTACAGTTTTAACTCCTGATTTATCAGTTTAAAATTGTTTCTAATGATTTGGGGATTAATTTGTAATTTCTGAAACCAAATACTAAGAATCAGCTAACTTACGCTACAGCATTAGTGATGGGAAAAACCTTAGTTTTAACCTTAGGGGAGATAAACATATATATGTTCTTTCAGATCTGTATTTTGTCTGTATATGTGATTTAAGATGAGTGTTACATTTAAAAGACCTTTTGAAAGATGGAAAGAATCCATGTTCACAGCAGCTGCGTCAGAGAAAGTGAAAATAAAAAAATACATATAGACACAGCAAAAGAAAAATATGTTGTGCTCAGTTCCTGGTGTCATTTCTTGTGAAGGATACCATATAAGTCAGGATGAACCAAGACAGAATAAGAGAGGCAAGTTAGCTCATGTGTAGCAGAAGAAGGGAATATCTACTCAGATAAGAAAAACAAATGAACACAACCTTCTTCTCTCTTTCAAAGATTTAATGACCAGTAGGTTAGGAACATTTGACTTCCAGAGCATGTCTTAGAGGGAGTTTCTGAGATGCCAGGTTCAGAAAGGACTTGGTGTATAATGACATGCGGAATGGGCTAGGATGTAACAGGGTGCTTTGTATGACAAAAGCAAGCCCGGCAAGAAACTGACTAGCTAGAAGTATGGTGGAAGCCATGAAAGAAGAGATTAGAATCCTGCATTGTCCTCAGTAAAAGANGCTGTGTAGTCAGAGATTCGTCTCTGACTTCAANGCTACACAAAATCCAACAGTCCTGACCCACTTTTACCCACCAATACATACATGCTACCTTGACAGTGTCTACTAATTCTCCCTTATCCTCCTCACCCATGCTGNTTAGATTCCAGCAAGGATTTGATGGGACTACATAACTTTTCAGGAGAGAAAAGAAGGAGTGAACAAGAGTGTTAAGATGAAAATAATTTGAAAGAGAGAACTATGGGTCATTCAGTAAGCACAAGATTCTCCATCATAGGGGAAACTTATCAATTCCACAAGGACAAAACTANGATCTAACGAGGCCACATCTAGATGAAAATATNTGGGAAGAAAAAAAAGAGGCATTGCTGGTCCTGGGTAGTTGAGCTGGGACTAAGCCAGCCATGTTTTGCAGTGGTTTCTGGACACAACCGTGGAATGATCTGGAAACTGGATCTTTAGATANGACAGGAAACTACCCAAATCCAAGTTTCAAATTGTTTGCACACCTGAAGGTTCGTGCTTTATCTCTAATTTTGCAAAAAAGACAATTTCTACAGTGGATTTATTTGTTTGGCAATTATTGTTGACAATGTATGGAACACAGATGGCAAACCTGATTGCTGTTTTCGAGGGAAGCAGACATGGCAGCAACAGACACAAGGAGCACTGAGGATGACATCTTGAGTCAGTTATCTTGGCTTTATTCTGATCATTTGTGAGGATTAAACTTTGGAGCAACCCTAGGNTAGTGCTTCTCAAGCCTCGCCATGCATGAAAATCACCCAGAAGGTTCATTAAAACATTGCTGTATTCAACCCAGACTTTCTGATTCAACAGGTCTGAGGTGAGGCCCCAGAATCTGCATTTNTAACAAGTTCCNGGGTCATACTGTTTCTCCTGGTCCCAGAACTGCCTTTGAGAACCACTACTTAAGATCAGTGGTTATTCCTAGCTTTGGCTACATCTGCTTTTAATTAAAAGATGGCGACCTCTTCCCCACATCCTCCATCTCTCCAGATGTTAACTTCATTATACAGGATCCATGCCTGGTGCCCTCTGATTAAACTGCCTCGGTGGACTCAACTAAGCATTTCCCATGAAGACCACCCGGAAGTCTCAGAAGGTCCTAAGTCTTTTTATTTTATTTTTTTCCCAAATTCTCTGTGTCAAACAAGGGACACACAATGGTGAACAGACATCACAAAATTGTGGCTTTGGTTTCCTTGAAATTTACTTTCTTTGCAAAACTTCCTAGCAACTAAGATATTGTAAGTCTCTTCTGTAAATGATATCCAGATTTATAATTTTGACAGTCTTTTCAGAGCAAGAATCTCAATTTCAAGAGATCCATTAACTAGGACAGCAGAATAATCCCTAGGTAGATTGCTACTGCAAGAAAGTAGGAAAAAAAAGAATTATTAAGAATTAGATTTAAATGTACTGCTTTGTTCATAAATTTATGCATAGATATTTAAAATAATTATTTACTGTGACCCAAGAGTTTAAGCAGTTACAAGTGACTAACCACAAAAAAAAAAAATAAAAATAAAAACCTGGTCATGTAATTTTAGTTAGAATTATAATGTGCTTTTAAAATTGAATACAAATCTAGGAAGCAAATAATTATGAAGATTTTAATAATTTCTTGTCATTTGTGAATACACCTCCTTAATGACTAAAAGTAGAAAGAAATGAATTATCAATAAACTCAATGTCCTTTCTTTTCTGAAGAAAAAAATGTAGTTGCATATGTTTATATGATTAAGCAAGGAGAATGAGCTATATGGCAAGAACAACCAAATATCTGTACATCATACACACTCAGAGACTATGACTAACACTCAGAGACTATGACTAAGCAGATGTTAATACTTGAATTCAATACTTTTTATCTAGTTGTATTTTACTAAAGACCTAGGACAGGGGCAATGAGTAAAATCTGCTCCCAGCTTACGTGAGACACTATGATTGAAATGGCAAACACTGAGCATCACACACCTACCTAGTGCACTTCCAATATTCGGGAGGCCTTTCAGGGAAAAGACAGGATGAAACACACCTTCCTCAGGAGCATCTTGAGGAATTCGCCTAGCAAGTGTTGACCTTGGTTTCAACAATGTTGCTTTTTTAAATACAACACATTGCACAGAGTAAATACTTAACATGATGCCCGTGCTGAGCTCATTTACAGAACGATGATTGTGGACTTTCTTTAGAAATTCTACATTAAAAAATAGTGGTATCCTAAATCAGCAGTTCTCAACCTGTGGGTCAAGACCTCCATAAGGGTCACATAGCATATATCCTGCATATAAGATAGTTACATTATGATTCATAACAGTAGCAAAATTACAGTTATGAAGTAGCAAGAAAATAATTTTATGGTTGGGGGATCACCACAACATGAGGAACTGTATTAAAGGGTCGCAGCATTAGGAAGGTTGAGAACCACTGTCCTAAATAATAAATGTCACAATGGCTGTTTTTCTTCAGTTTATAAACAACTTAGTGCTCTTATTTCTACTTGTAAAGTTGCTCTCAGAAATGAATCTCTAGAGCAGTCAAATTTTCTAGCTATCTTTTCAGAAGCTGTTGCTGAAGGCTTTGAAAGCTGTAGCAATGCCTTCCAGTGACAGGACCTCTTCAGAGCGTCCCTTGAATCCATTCGTTCAGTCATTAAGCATATGGGGACAGAATGACATCTGCAGGCTGCGGTGTGGACTTTTCCTGTTTGACTCCACAGAAGGACACCAACTTCATTTTGTAATTAACCAACATAAGCAGGAAAGGACTAAGAGCGGAGAAGCCGGAGGAGAGGGCNGTGAGAACAGCTGGAATAAAGTCGTACACTGCCAAGTCCTTCAAGAAATAGACTAAGATAAAGTGAGAGACCCAAAGCGGAGTGATCAGCAACATTAACAAGATACTGAATTTAGCCCCTCGAAGGACCTCGGTTTCTGAATCATCGTCTCCAATCCAGATGTCACCATATGTCATCCTTTTCTTCTCTAAAAGAAGGAGAGCCATCCAGAAACAGACAAACACTAAGATAGCTAAAGGAAGAATATCAATCAAAACTAAAAATATTTTCCCATAGTAAAGTTCTACCTGCTCATTTCCAAAGCCAGTCAAGCAATCCATGTAAATTCTGTTAGTAGACAGAGAGCCTGTATCATTTCCAGGATTCTGGTGTTCTGGTTTTCTAGTATATATCAACACTGGGATATACACCGCCACACCAGCCACCCAAAGTGCAGAAATCCCCTTCAAGGAGTACTTCTGTNGGTTCAGGTTTGCAGCCCCACTCAAGGGATAGACAATTTGGTAAAGCTTCCGGAGGTAGAGCAAGGCAAAGTGTAACATGAACCAGATGGCCAGGGAAGTTGTCAGGGCTGCAGTGAAGTGCAGAACTTTGCAGCCAACGGAATCCAGCAAGACACCAGAAGAGTAAACGATCTTGAGGATGTTCACCACCAGGTTTTTAATAAGGTGGACAAACACAAGGCTGATAATGAGAAGAAAGGATGTCTGCAGGCCCCCAGTGATGCATTTGCTGGTGGAATAAAATAAACATGTGTTTCCTACGAAGCTCACGAGGATGAGAACGGCACAGGCGATGATCTCAAGCACGTCTGCAGAGGGCTTCATGGTAGATGCTGAACTGTGACTGCAAATATCTTCTCTGCAACTTCATTCATCAGGCTTTCAGAACTGTATACGAGGTCTTTACTGACACCAGCTGAGCATTTTCTGCCCCCACTAGATTGACAAAATCCTTCCCTGGTACGCTGTCACTGTTTCGGCATAGTCTGGCAGAATTCGGCTTGCTTTGGTGACCAGCTGTTGAAAACAGACCTGCTTCCCAAGAGAATTCTGTTTTGTCCTCTCCAGGGGCTTTTAACAGTGATGAGAAAGGCACAGGTAGCACCATGTAATTAAAAATTCTCAGAAATGTATTTATAGTGTTGTCATTCCTAAATATGTCATTCCTTTATAGATATGATCAGTGTCCAACAACCATAAAGAGGAGAATAAATTGTTGACAGTGAAGGAAAGGTAGCCAGAGGTTGAATTCATCACACTTCATGCATGGCAAAAAGTCTAAAGAATGAACAAGGCAGATTTCAAAATAAATTAAGAATGGGAGAAAGAACACNGGAGAGATTATACAAGAAAATGCAGTGTTTGAACTTTTCTACCATTTGTACATCTTTTCAGAGCAGGAACACATCACCTGTTGTGATGACCTCATGGGATACAAGAAAAGATGGGAGGAAATGTTGGTGAAGAAAGCAGGGAAGAGAAACGGAAGGAAAACAGGGAGAAGCAATTGAGGGAGAAGAAGGGAGACAAATAAACTTGGGATTTATGCTTACAACCAAGTCTCCCAAATCATTAACAATTGGGCAGTGATTAGTGAAACTCTCTCTCCTAGAGCACAAAGGGTGGAATGACTTCTCTCCTAANGGTGATAGGAGAGCATGAAGCAAGGGCAAGAACATGACACATGCATATCTACTTGCCATTAGTGCACATTTTGGATGAATTCCTGTTTTTCAACTATGTCACAATGATCCATTCTGGGGACTGACTATAGTCATGTATTATTTACCAGAGGAGATATGTTCTGAGAAATGTTAGGGGGTTTTGTCACGGTGAGCGCACGATAAAGTAATTTCACAAACTGAGACAGATGTGACGGGAGACTGGATCCCTCCTTGAGCAAAACTGTCGTGCTGGGTGTACAGCTGTACTTTACCTGTGCTGAAATTGTTTGTGGGTCCTGTCATCAATCATCCTATCCTGTCCTGTCAAAACATGTGCTACTGCCTCATCAAGTGATACATTGGCACTGGCTGGTTCAGGCTTGAGCACTTGACTTCCTTTCTTCTTAACTCTGTGTTCAGTGGTATGTTGATGAGAGCTTACAGTTAACTAGGATATATATATATATATATATATTATATATACACACACATATACATATATGTATATATTAATATAACATATGAATATAATATATAATGAATATAATATAGCTAATATAATATAATGATATAAACTTAGAAGATATCACAAATCGAGTTTTTTCATGGGAAAACTCTTTTCAACTTTTTTAGTATAACTTTGGCCAAACAGAAATTACAGATTACAGAGGTAGGAAATTAGCTGATACCTCATCTGCCTAGTGATAAAGCCAGTATTTGGCATCTCGCAGTCTTTTCCTCAAGGGCATGGGTAACTCCTAGTGTGTACATGACAAGAAGTTTATAACAGTATAGGAAGTCTGGCCCCACAATCCATGGGAAGGGGAAGGAGGCCAGGAGTTGACACTTTCCTATTAACTCCATTTCCCTAATTGATTGCTAAAATAATGGAGAACTTAGTGTTTACAGTCAATTTTCTTTCCTTAGAAACCTCAGTCAGTGTCGGGTAAAAGCATCACCCTGTTTTTAATGATTATAGCAATATAAGTAATAACAACCATAATGCTTATGCATTATTATAAAGTATAAAACTAGGCCGGGCGGTGGTGGCACGTCTTTAATCCCAGCACTCGGGAGGAAGAGGCAGGTGGATCTCTGTGAGTTCGAGGCCAGCCTGGGCTACCGAGTGAGTTCCAGAAAAGGCGCCAAAGCTACACAGAGAAACCCTGTCTCGAAAAAAACAACAACAACAAAATAAACCAACCAACCAAACAAAAAGTATAAAACTAACTTACCACCAACTTAAACAAGGTATACTCTCTTGCTTTGCAAANTTATGGTTTTATCCTTAATATCATTCTCATTTCAGTAATGAGGAAATAGAAGACCAGAGAGCAAATTGTTTAGAGCTACCAACTGAAATGATGTAAATCTAGTGTTATAGTTTGAATATAAAGCCCCTTCCCACAGTGACCCCTGTGTTGAAGGCTTTGTTCCTAGACGCTGGTGCTAAGAAGAGGAGAGACTGGGAAGATGGCTGAGTTGGTAAAGTGCTTGCCACACACGCATGAAGACCTGAGTTTGATCTCCAGTACCCACAGAAAAAGCCTGGCATGATGGTGCAAGCTCAGAGTCCCCACACTGGGTNCCTGGTGCTCACTGTCCAGCCAGCCTAGCCTAATCAGNAAGCTCCTGGCCCTAGTGAGAGACTCTGTCTAAAAGACAAGGTAGATGAGATGGCTCCTCAAGAATGACTCTTGAGGTTGGCCTCTGGCGTCTACATGTATATACACACATNTGTATGTGCACCTAAGCCCATGCACACATGAGTACACATGCCCACATTCACAGACATTATCAAGAGATGATCCATTGATGAGTTCATAGTTGAATGGACATATTAGGGGGTGGAGTCTTTGACTCCAAATCTGTGAAGTAAAGTAAAAATGCCCTCCATTTAAGTTGTCTTCTCAGTTCTTTTGGTCTAGCCTTGAAAACGTGACTAACACAACATGGTGTGATTGGTTCTCACTGTTTCTCTACAAANACTGGCAAACTGGAGATCTTCTGTTGACTATTATCTGCATCTCCTTATTGATTTATAATTGTTCCATNCAAGAGATAGGGCCTATAAATGCACTTCTTTGGGGGAGAGTATGATTTATACAAGTCACACAGATATTTGAATGGCAATTAGTATTTTTCTTTCTCTTTCAATATCACTAGGTACAAATGTATACACTTCTGAACCTCATAAGGAACTCCATGCATTCTGTTCACCAGTTTAGGATGCCTTACTTGAAATTAAGAATAAAAAGGCCAGATCCAACAATCATGAGCCCCTACAGTGGCAGTGTTTAAGCATAGGCATAATGACAGGTCGACATGCTCCAGTGGAAGGCCTCATATCCAAGATTATTTTGAATAGCAAAAATTATCNTAAGTAGGGAAAATGGGACACAGAGTTCAATAAGAAAGGAAGGATGGTGGATTCAAGGAACACCTGGAGGAGGGAAGGTGAATATAATGTATATAACATGTATGAAATTAGCAAAGAACACATACATTTTTTTTTAAAGAAAGAAGGGTCTTGAAGATTTTGAGGTATCCGAGAAAACGCATATTAATCTTGCCAAGTAGTGTATGGATTTCTTTTCCCCATACTAACCTTTTGGAAGGTAGGAAGTTCATTTTCCCCAGCATGCTTTCTTCCTTTTCATGCTCATAGAGAATTATCCCATGTTACAGTGTGAATGTTTCACCATTCAGAGATTTCCAGCAAATATTTTTGTCAAATTCCATCATAATAAATTCATCAAACCAAAAATTTCCATCCAAAATTTCCATTCTAGCTTATCACTCTTAAGGTCGACCTTCAGTAAAGCTCTAGGGCACAGACAGAATGTAGCTAAAGTCTTTAAATGGTGTGGCAAGGAAAGTCTGTGTTTCAGTTGCCAATAGAATCCTCATTTGCATCTGTGACTAGTTCCTTGCTCTAACTTGTAAGTTCTCATAAGAGTTACCCCAATGCTCTCATGAGCATTGCACGGTTCTCCAAACTCTTCCAATCTCTGCAATGACTTCACAAAGAACAAAATATTTGGAAAGGGCAGGCAAGATGGTTTAGTGGGTAAAGGCATTTGATGCTAAGCCTGATGCCCTGAGTTCAATCCCCAGGACCCACACANTGGAAGGAAAAACTCAACCCCAGCAAGCTGTCCTTTTGGCTTCCCCACGCTCACCATAGAAGACCTCTACACTGGAAGTTTCAAAGAACCTTGGGGGTCCTTCTAACTAGAGGCTGCTGTTTATGTGATATGGGTTGGGAAGAGGTAAAATGAAACACACACACACACACACACACACACACACACGTATAGAAATGTAATTTATTAAAAACATTTAGAGAAGAGAGAGAGATCCATGTGGGAGATATTAGTTTTAATTCCCAGTCAGAGACAAGAAATCTGAAGCCTAGAAAAGCTATGCCAACTTGCCCTAACTGGCAGAGGAGGTGTCATTAAATTCCAGGCCACTTGCTTTGGCTGGTTTGGGTAGGGAAAAGGAAGAGGCTTACACAGAGTTGACTGAGTTGGACTGCAAGGTGCTAAGAAACCTGGATGCCACCCAATGATCTCCAAGGACCACACCAATGGGTTTCTTTAGCAGAAAGCCCTTTCTCAAAAGCATGTGTATTTCCTTGAGCAAAAGCGCCCAGAGGCAACACTGCATCCTCTACCAAGGAAGGTAACTGTGGTTACTATAAAGGGGGGATGAAAAAAATATTCCTTTGAAAACCAAATAGTGGTTCTGCCAATCCAACTTCACTGAGGTCACTTGAGAACCAAGGAGTTCAAAGGTTCTCTATGGCTTCCATTTATTTTGGCATCAGATTTAACAGAAAGGGAACTAAAGAGGGAATTTATATGGCCCAGGCTATGTTCCAAATCTCAAACTGCTAAAAGTTATTTAGATTTTACTTCAGTTCACAATCACACGGAGAGCAGTTCAGATGCAAATGCTTTCCGTGTGGCTTAGAGCAATCTAGGCCTCCTCAAATGCACATGTGACATTCTAAAG
>LZPO01009419.1:0-10707 GCA_001675575.1 Neotoma lepida
GTTTCAGGAACTACTGGATGGTAAAGATAAACCTACTATGAACCCTTTCAAGGAGCTAAAGAGGCAAAAGGAAGACACCTCAGAATGGAGGCAAAGGGNCTTATTTCCCTGATCCTGTGCAAACGATTTGAAAACTAACAAAGAGCAAGCTGGCCTCCCGTCCTCTCCCCAGCCCCTCTCCTCTTTGGCAGCCTCTCTATTTTGAGATATCTCCTTCGGATTCTTCATCTTCCCATCCATCATCTGGGGCTGTGTGGCAGAGGTAGCTATTGAAAAGTAGCAAGATGGAAGCAGGGTGAGTTTTGAGCGAGATAAGCCATGTCTCTCCTCAGTATGCATGATCTCTGAAAAGATAGAAACATAGCCCAACTAGCACAAAGCCAAAAAAGAAGGCAAGCATTAAAATCTTCTTCCAGACTAGCTCTGTGCTAGCCGCTAGTTCTCATAATTATCTTGCAGACAGAGAACATAATATATTCCTCCCTGCAAAAAGGTTGTGGCAAATGTCAGATGATTGATTGTGACAGCCACACTGAATCAACGGCGTGTGTCTATTCTTTGTCAGCGCTTCAATTCCTCCTTCTCTCTGTACCATGTTCTGAAGCAGAATCTGACACTTACGGTTCAATGGAACCTCATGAGAAAACAAAGACATAGAAGTCTTAGAGTGTATTTCTCCAGGTGTCTCCATTGTCCATCCTTTTCCTTCAGGAACTGGTATGTGGATGAACCTTCCTGTGGCAGCGAGGTCTGCGTGGTCATGTACCATCAGCCGTCGGCACCAGCTGGCATCGGGGGCTCATACATGTTCCAGTGGAATGATGACCGGTGCAACATGAAGAACAATTTCATTTGCAAATATGCTGACGGTAACAAAACTTTTCCCCAGTTATAGGGCTAAATTTCCAACTTCTTCCCCCATTTCAAAAACAGCTGCTGGTACTAAGAACTTATTCTGTGTTCACTGAGAAAGCTTGTTGCAAATGCCAGCCACATTAAACTTTGAGAATGCTTGTAAATGGAAATATGATGACACTTCCTTACTGAGAACTAGTTCTAGCAAAGGAGAGGCTGTCAGATGCAAAGGAAGGGATGAGAAAGAAAAGGATCTAATTGACTTTTGATAAAAAGTAAGACTTACGTCAGGCGGTGGTGGAGCATGCCTTTAATCCCAGCACCTGGGAGGCAGAGCAGGCAGATCTCTGTGAGTTCGAGGCCAGCCTGGTCTACAGAGTGAGTTCCAGGACAGCCAAGGCCACACAGAGAAATCTTGTCTTGAAAAATAAAAAAAAAAATTAAAAAAAAGCAAGACTTATGTGAGCACCTGACACAGGCCTCTGCTGTGAACAGGCCCAAACTCACTCATTCCATGTGTGGTTGGCTGTGGGAGTCTAGAACAAGCTGATGGTTACTTCTGCAAGTCCTCTAGCAGTCAAATGAGATTATTTCCTGGAATTTAAGGAAACATACTAATGACCAGAAAGGGCAAGTGACAAAATACCTCACCTTTGCTGCAGCCTTAGACAGTGGGCCCTGTGATAAAGAAGTTTAAAAGTTCCCAGCACCCACCATCTTGCAAATTCAACTTGCATTTGCTCCCAGATCTGCAAAGAGGTGGAACTGGCAACAAGCTCACAGTCTCGCTACTGAATTCCTAGACTCCTTTATTAAAATCAACTTAGAATTAAACTTAAACTCATTCTTGAAATCTCAAGTTTCTCACTTCACTGAAGCTAACTGCTTGGCCTCAATTCCACAGCCTTGCCCAACAGGAGTAGAATGACTTGTTAGTTTTATCTATCATAATTTGGGACTAAATACTATTGCCATTTTCAGCTGCTTGAACTACATTATACTTTGGTAACAATTTTGTGCTGAAAGATGTTTTCCCTCACCCATTCTAGCCTCAGATGAACTCTTCTCCATGCCCTGTCTTTCCTCACTATAAACGGTTGCCTCAGGTAGAGAGAGGTTGCAGAGACCTGGACTGGCTTAGCAGCCCACCTTCCCAGAGCAGTGAAAGAAAGCACTGGTTCACTGGCTTTCCATCTTCTATCACTTTTGTTTATTAGATTCTAATAACTTTATGGTTTAAATGTTTGTACTTTTAAAAACATAATTCTCTATTGATTCTTTGGAAATTTCACATCACGCACCTCAATCCTGCTCACCTGCCAGCCCCTCCATATCCGCCCCTTACCCCTGCAGTATGCCCCCCAAAAATTAATTAAAAACAAAATAAAACAAAGAACCCACCTCACTCCTCCATCTTTCCAACACCTCTTCATTCGTCCTAGTGTGATATGATATGCCATGTAGTGTACCCTTTTGTCCAATCAGCCCCACCCACAAGTGTNCATTGCAAAGAGTCATTAGTCTGGTTCAAGGCCTCTGGTTTCTGGTACACCATCATCACTGGGCCCACATCAAAACTCATCAGTTTTCTTAATGAGAGATTTTTGAGATTTGCCTTAATATCCTTTTATTTTTCCAACTTGGTTCTTTTCTAAAAAGATATAAATTACCTATCACTTTTATTATTGCCTGAATTAGGTTGACTGAGTTCTTGCATGAAAAATATAGCACACTCTAAGNGTTTAATAAAGAGGACATAATAAAAGGCTATTTGCAGATGTGTAGGCCAAGAGCAGGTGATAAAGTATCCATAGATTATCTACAATAGGAAGCTCTACCACCCCTAAACCTAAAGGAACAAAACAAGGGTATCATTTTAGCAGAACCCAGAGAATGGACCCTCCCAACAGAAGCAGAAACCACAGAATACAGCTGCTGACACACCATACTGGCAAGAAAATGAGCNTGAGGAATGCATGCCATGACCTCTGCCTGCCCCAACCTTTTGACACCTGCCTTTGCTTCCTATTAGCTAAGACCAATAAAACACCGAAGGACAGGGGTGCCCCAGTGAAATACTCCGTGGAGATCGGCCTCCCAGGACATATAGATGAGATCTTATAGAGGGAGACAGGCACATGGAGAAGAACTAACACTGGCCTTTATGAAGCCACACCCCACAAGATAAATTCATTCAGCTTACCATGCAGGGAAAAGGTCCTCACGATAAGACTCTTGCCTCATTTTTCAACCTCACCTCTCAGTACTCTCAGCTCCTCTCCTTGTCCTATTCCAATACTTTTGCACTTGGTGCAATTCCTTGAAAGTTCTTATCTGCTACTTTCTATACCAGAAACATTTCCCCCTTTCCCAGTCAACTTATCCTCACCCTTCAGGCTTCAGGTTAAGCATCATCTTCTCTCCTAACAACTAAACACAAGAAGTCACCCTGGATTGCATCCTAGTCCAAGAGGATAGTGATGACAGTGATGATAATGATGTTCCATAAGTGACATAATTGTGTCAGTTGGCAGAATGTGAATAAGGTCCGCAGACTAAATAACAATATTTTATCAATGTTGATTTCTTGGTTGTGATCATTATACCACGTTTATATAAGATAATGCACTCTATTTTGAAGGTCAAAGCCATTAGGAGTAAAGGGATACCATGTCATGTCAGCAGCTTACTCTCAGAAAAAAATTATGTATGTACATGTATATATATGTGTGTTTACAGATGATTATGAAAGATGTGTTCATATTCTTTGTACATTCTTGTAAAATTTTTATAAATCTGAAATTATTTCAAAACAAGAATAATTTGAAGACCCGTTGGAAGCCTCTGAGGGTCAGATTGCCTCACACAGAATGTTAATATGCATATGTATTTGTTTGCCCCTTTCACGTCATGGTTGGCATGAAGGCTAGAAGCATACATTCACTAGAACCACTTAGTGAACTAAGGATAAGTTACTTCTGTGGTTCCCATAGGATGTCACANGACCCTGCTAATATTATGACACATTGGTAAGGGACTGTGTGAGTAAGTGATCATGTCTCAAACTAGATTTGAGAATGTGATCATGTGCAATAGGTGGCACAATAGCCAGATTGTGTGCTAAAGAGACAGGAACATTCAGTGGAAATGAAACAAAAATCATCTGAGGTGTGGCAGATACTGTGCAGGGAACAATGGAAATGCTGCACAGATGTGCTGTGCTCAGGGCCGCTGTGCACAGATGTGCTGTGCTCATGGCCACAGTGTCAGTGATCAGAACTATAGGAGAGGGCTGTATATGGGAATCACAGGTGTCAGAATATAAGCTCTTTAACAGACTTAGAGTCTTCCACATCTGTTGTTTTGTCTTTAATAAGTAGCACAATTATGTCTGTTTATTATTTTAATTTTTATTTAAATTTATTTAGTTGAAATTCCTTTCAGCTAATTATTAGCTATGAAATTTAGGCAGGCTATTTAAACTCCCTTTATTTTAGTTTCTACATGTACAAAGTCAGAATAGTAATAAGGCTCCCTTATAAGCCTGTTACCAANATTAGTTGTTTTTATAAAACACTTAGGATAGTCTCTAGCATCTAGTAGGCACTANGTGGGTAAGTTTGAAAAGAAAATAAACAGACTTATATCATGTTTACACACACATATGTAAAGAAAGAAGATTAGGGCTGGAGAGATGGCTCAGATGTTAAGAGCACTGGCTGCTCTTCCAAAGGTCCTGAGTTCAATTCCCAGCATGCACAGGGTGGCTCACAACAATCTATAATGAGATCTGGTGCCCTCTTCTGGCATGCAGGCATACATGCAGGCAGAACACTATATACATAATAAATGAGGAGGAAGAGGAGGAGGAAGAGGAGGAGATGATGGTGATGGTGATGATGATGATGATGATGATTGATGATGATGATTAAGTATTACTTCCCTTTCTGAATNNAATTCCTGATATCCAGGGCCTGACAACTATGATCTCTAAAACCTTCAGGATCCTATGAGTCCCAGGCATCTGATTAGCATAAGAGATTCAGTGCTAGTACCAGGTCAATCAAAAGCAAAAACATTTGCCATAAGTTGTCTGTGTGACTTAGAAGCTCTTAGACATATTTTAAGTATCTCAAGGCTAAGCACCAGTCTCTGCCTTGAAACTGGGCAATCCCTCAACCACTCCCACTTTCTGAAGACTACGTGTTTGTTGCTCTCTGAAGTGTCCTCAGCAGGAACTGACAAAACATCTCGGACCACTTTAAGGCAATCTCAGCCAGGAACTGCAGTGGAGGAGTAGGGATCAATGCTGAAGCTCAAGGAGCTCCATGTTGACAAGGTGGAGGTTGTATGACAGCACAGGAGCTCAATGTACTATTTTTGTGTGCATTTGGAAAGCCTAATATTAAGTTCTTAAATACTTTTTAAAAACACTGAAGGAAAGCTGAAGGAAGGCTAGTATTCATGTTCAAGTAACTCCTTGACTTAGGCAACCTGCCTCTGGTATCTGATAACAATAATTAATAAGGTGACAATAAATAGAGTTAATTGGAATTAGATGCCACACGCCAGCTGATTTCATTCAGATGAAGGGAAATGTAAGTATTGTTTTTGTTGTTTCTTTCTGCTACAGAGAAACCAAGTACAACACCTTCTATAAGGCCTGGAGGTAAGTCTGTCATATGAAATTCGTGTTAATTTGGGCCATTTCACAGTCCCCTTCATAGATTTAAAACCATGCCTTTAGAGAAAATTATTCAGCAGGAAGACCACTGGTGTTTATCCAGGCAAGTTGGGCAGATATCTGTCACATCCAGTTGTGGCAGCTAGCTCACCATTCCCATTCTCTACCCATTCTTATCTATGTTGGTCAAAACTGAAAAGTAATAGTTTGAAAATTCCATTGTGGATGCTTACTATTATTATTAGCATTATTGTGAATATAAGGGGAGTAATTTAATCTAGTGAATGATAAATGAGCCCAAATGATTATTTATGGTCCTCACAGTGAGCCATTTTACCTCCCCCTATGTACTTTAGTCCTTCATATGCTTGTTGGCTGTTTTGGTGCCTGATCATTGGCAAAGGTCTCACTAAAAATATGAAGACATGTCTGGGGAGATGGCTCAGTGGGTGAAGTGCTCACTATGCAAGCNCGAGGACCTNAGTTAGAACTCCAGAATCAATGTCTAAAAGCTTGGCACAGTGATATGCACCTCTGATCCCATCACTGGGGAGGCAGAGACAGGGTTTACCTGCCAGGCAATATGCTTGACTATGCAAGTTCCATGTTCAGAGAGACTGTCTCAAAACACAAGGTGGGGAACAGTAGTGGAAGATACCTGGTATCAACCTCTAGACTATGTACACATACACAAAACACACAGATACATATTTTTGCACACACATATACAGGAACACAGGAACACACACACACACACACACACACACACACATACAAAATGAAGACAAACCTCTAGTGCAACAAATTCAAACTTTACTGAGTTTATCAATGGCATTGGTCAAATCACTACCGCTTTCTGGCATACCACTCTACATGTGGCAGGACCTCAGAGCATGCCTGGACTATAGCACCTTTCTTCAGGTTCTCAAGTCCATATGTGTCTCTCTCAGGTGAAGCAACTGAGCCAGCAACACCAGTACTTCCAGAAGAAACACAGAAAGAAGACACCAAAGAAACATTTAAAGAAAGCAGAGGTACTTGGGAAAAATAATGGGACTAGAAATTACCTATGGTTAAACTTCCAACTTTCTTCTTCATACAGCTCCTTAAAAAGTGAAATTAGGCAGAGATCTGTGACATTGCAAATACCATATTAAATGCTACATTTCTTCAATGAAATATGCAATAGATGCTATCTTAAGACCACTGAGACTAGACAGGAGATGGAAGGTCCTGCCTGTCTCTGTAAAGGCAAGACTTGGAACTTTCCTGACCATGGGGAGTGGGATAGCATAGGGACTGAGACAATGGCTATAGAAAAACAAGAGTGAAATAACCCAAGCCATAATACATACCATCTGGGATCAGTGTTCATCTGTGAACCAAACTGAGGAAATGGGAAAGATAAACATCTAAAAGGCTGCATCACAAAAGGTAGAGGAAAGTTGGGGTGATAAACAAGAGTGCTAATGAGTTTTTGAACTCACTCTCACCCTGAGTTTCAAGAGGGAAATCTGAGGTTTTGTCACTGGGCAACTGAACTTAAAAAAATTCTCTGTGCTTCAGTTTAAACATTTAGTACTTTTCATACCTAGCTGACAGCATTATCAGCTTCATAAAGTAAATTATACTGTTTCACTGCAATTCAGTTCTGACACTGAGTGTCTATGCAGATTCTCCCCACAGCTTAAAGGTACATTCCACACCTCTCATATCAGACATCAATCACAGGTCTTGAAGTCCTCAGACCACCTGCACTAATGTTCAACTGGCTACATATCCAGTCATGCCACTAACCCTGTCAGGTTCTGTAATTCACTAGAATTCACAGAATTTAGGAATACAGTGTCTGTACATCTTATTATACAGGATCCAAGTTGAGAACAACCAAATAAAGACACAGCCAGGGCAAGGTCTGGAAGGGTTTCAGATGGGATCTTCTGTGTCATCTCCCAGTGGAATCAGGACTATCAACCTCTTTGCTATGGTTTGACTATATCTTCTGAATGCTCATGTATTGAACGTTTGGTCCCCAGGTGGTGGTGCTATACGGAAGATTCTGAAAACTTTAGGGTGTGGGTCCTAGCTGGAGGAAGTGGGTCACAGGGAGCATGCCTTTGAAGCTTATATGTGGTACCTGCTATGTTCCTTTTTCTCTGCGTCCTGTTCACCACGATATACACAGCCACCTCTTCCTCTACATGTGCTTACCTCCAGGATGTTCTGCCTGGTTTCATGGAGCCAGTCAGTAAGCCCTGAGCTGAAATCATCTTTCGTCTTTTAAGTTGTTCTTTTAGATAATTGGCTCGCAGATTCACAAAAGTAAACAATATACTTCTCCTGGTGCACTGATGTGGTACCCACCCATGACGTTCCATTAGGCTTTGGTGTCCAGAGGTTTTGTTGGCTTTCACTACCTAAGCAGGATAGAGGTGGTGACTGTCAGGTGGTATTTCTCCAAGGGAGAATTCTGGAACCACTCTATGGTCACCTGGTAGGTCTTCTTGGTGTAACAGCCCCTCATTCTAATAAATCTCTTTACCATAAACTCTGTACTGTTTGAGAGGNTCATGAATAAAAACTCAATCCTATTTCTTAGAACACTTGAAGGATTCCGAGCCTCTCTACCAAGGACCAGGGATAGAGGCTAGTTAAATTCTTTATTATCCAATAGATAAAATGTCTAAAAACATCTCAAAAAAGAGAACAAAGTGCCATCCANAGTGGGTGACATTTCTACAGTTCAAATTATAATGCTATTTTAAATGAATTCTCCATTTTCTGAGTGTGTTTGTGGCCTCAGAGATTGTGGGGGAGTAACAGGCTCTGGATGGACAGGAGCCTTGAATCAGTGGAAGCAGAAGGGTCAGTCTCTAATCCTTGATCTCTCTCATGGCCCCTGAATGGAACAATGTTCAGTTCTGTCTCAGAGACCAGAGTTCAGAAAAGAAGACCNGTAAGTGTTCTTGGCATCATTCAGGGATCTAACCAAAGTCACTTGCCTCGATCAGATGTGTTGGGAAGGTCTGCCAGTCTACTTTATGTGATCTTTCTCTGTCCTGCAAACAACACTGAGACTTCTGGCTTGATCTTTTTCACTCACTCTTCCCACTCCAATCTTGGGAAGTTCTGTGACTGTCCTTAGAGGCAAAGACATCCACACTGCCCCTACCAAGCCCTGTTTTACTAAGAAGTACATGGAAAAGGAGGATCGTTTTACTCTGAAAAAAAAAAATACCAAACATGGTCTTCTTGATATTTGCAAGACTCCAAAATTTAAACTAGTTTACAGTATCACTTAGATGAATAGGTCACATAGAAAATGCTCATTTGTTGAAACTAGGGATTCTGCTAACTGGGCAACTGCATCTATTTCCTAGACATGCTGCTTGGAATATTCTATTGATTATGGTTTTTGTTTTGTTTTGTTTTTTGAGACAAGGTTTCTCTGTGTAGCTTTGACGCCTTTCCTGGAACTCACTTGGTAGCCCAGGCTGGCCTCGAACTCACAGAGATCCGCCTGCCTCTGCCTCTTGAGTGCTGGGATTAAAGGCNTGCGCCACCACCGCCTGGCTGATTATGCTTTTTAAAGCCTGGTTTGAAATGAAACATACAGAGAGAGAGAAAAGGCGGGGGGGAGAGGAGATCACCAGGGCTAATAGATGCTTTTTTCTCTTTCAGAGGCTGCTTTGAACCTTGCCTACATCCTAATCCCCAGCATTCCCCTTTTCCTCCTACTGGTGATCCTTTCAGCTGCATGCTGGCTTTGCATCTGCAGAAGGAGGCAAGTAGAACCTTCATCATGAAAACCTTTGCACCCTCTGCATTTGGGAAAAAAGAAAAGAAAAGAAAAGAAAAGCCAGGCGGTGGTGGTGCATGCCTTTAATCCCAGCCATCGGGCGGCAGAGGCAGGCGGATCTCTGTGAGTTCGAGGCCAGTCTGGGCTACCAAGTGAGTTCCAGGAAAGGCGCCAAAGCTACACAGAGAAATCTTGTCTCGAAAACAAGGGAAAAAAAGAGAGAGAGATTTGGAGGTTGCCCAGTTGACATCATTAAAAGCCATGGAAACTCCAAGAGAAGGACCACTGCAGAACTGAGAGTAAACTCTGGCTGACTCAGGACTCTAGGTCCACATCAGACAAGTAACATTCAGCTGAGCATTTGTGCTAAGTTGTGACTAAGCTAGTGGTCCTATGTCCTTTTTTTTCTCTGTGTATGGAAGATTTTTAAGCAATGTAGAAAGTAAAACAGTGTTATTCACTTCCTGTGTACCCATGTGTCACCCAGCAAAGTGCTCTCCTAAATGTAGGTCCTCATTCCAAAGAAGTTTGTTGAGTAAGGAATGACTAATGGACCACATGAAAACTGTGTGTTCCAGAGCATTCTGGGAAGCATCTGATACAAAGCCAGTCCATTCAGAATGAATCAGCCAAATTCTTTTTAATTGACTTTTCTTTTAATTGATTTCAAAAGTATATTGTCGCAAAGCAGCTAAACTAGGTAGCATAGGCAGCCTCTGTACGCAATCTGGATCATGTGCTCATAGTTTAGGTACATGCAACTGTCCTCAGTCACACTTTTGTTCCCCATCATCATGGTATGCATACAAGAAGGCTAGCATTCTCACTTTTACAGAAGGAAAATCAAGGTCCAGCTTAAGTTTACTCACTTTGATGAGCAATTGGAAATAAATTTGTAAAATTTCAATTTAGAACCTATTTCATATACTAATCCCCTTAAAGGATTATTGTGGTATTAAAGCAATGAATACACACATAACAAGCATATAATAAACACTCAAAAGTATTAGCCATTACTACAATCATTTCTGTTAGTAATTCTCTTGAATTTAAAGTAGAATTCAGTTAAACAACTACAGATACATTTTTTCCAACGGCTTACACTGCAGTTGGTTCTTTAAATGTATTTACCACTTTGCTAGAATTGGGGAACTGCAGCTTTCTTCCCAAATCATTTTCATTCTCTCTCTCTCTGTGTCCTTCTTTCCTTTTTTCTTTTTTCCTTCCTTCCTTTCTCCATTTTTTAAACAGTTCTCAGGATCAACCCAGGGCTTTCCACATGCCAGACAAGTAACATTTAGCTATATCCCCAGTCCCTTAAACAACATTTTTAAGTGTGGCAAACAAAATGCATTGAATAGAAAAAGAA
>LZPO01009419.1:10757-21168 GCA_001675575.1 Neotoma lepida
TTTTGTTTTTCGAGACAGGGTTTCTCTGTGTAGCTTTGCGCCTTTCCTGGAACTTACTTGGTAGCCCAGGCTGGCCTTGAACTCACGGAGATCTGCCTGCCTCTGCCTCACAAATGCTGGGATTAAAGGCGTGNGCCACCATCGCCCGGCTATTACTGATTCTTAGTGGTAGGTATAATTATAATTTTGAAGTACAGGTAAGCATAAAATATTTCTATAATATTTTTCTATAATAACTGATATGGGAACATGATTTCTATTGTTGATCAAGTCAATGATGTTATTAATCCTACTCTTGTTATCTACTTTTAATGGTAGGATAGAAATAGAAGTAGAAATAGCTAATTTTACTTAGAAATGAGGTTTTTGGCATAATTTTTTTCTCCTATTGCTTTCTGGCCCCACATTCTCAAGAGAGTCCTGGAACCCAAGCCAGTGACTGTGAATGGCAGATGTAGGGTCACTGTGACCATAACATTCTCCTGGGTTGTCTCTTACCCGATCCATAAAACCTATAGGTGTAGGTAGGTGAGAAGTAGAGCTAGGTCACTTCCTGAGGTTACTTCCTGCACTTCAGTAGGAACAGGGATATATATTCTCAGTACCCTGAACGCAAATACTCAGCCTGGTTCTCTTTCTTCTAGAAAACGAGGGCAGTCAGACCCTGGCACAAAGGAGCAACACACCATTTGGCCCACTCCTCATCAAGAAAACAGCCCCAACCTGGATGTTTACAATGTCATCAGAAAACAAAGCGAAGCCGATTTAGCTGAGCCCCGGCCAGACCTGAAGAACATCTCATTTCGGGTGTGTTCTGGTGAAGCCACTCCTGACGACATACCTTGTGACTATGACAACATGGCTGTGAACCCTTCAGAAAGTGGATTTGTGACTCTGGCAAGTATGGAGAGTGGATTTGTGACCAATGACATTTATGAGTTCTCCCCTGACAGAACGGGGAGGAGCAAGGAGAGTGGATGGGTGGAAAATGAAATATATTACTAAGACATATGAAAAAAAACTGGTAAAAATGAGAAAAGAAAAGCAAAAGCCTCCTGTTTCTTATAAGGAAAATGTTCTGAACACTTATGAAAATGCTAGATCAGTTCTTAGAGTGAGCACAGAATCTCCATAAATTCCTCTTGGGTCCCCAAGTTCTGGCTGTCCCCTTTATCCCAGAGCCTCCCCCAGCTCAGCCTTGTAAGAAGGCACCTTGCCCAGGGGCTGCCATACAGCAGACCCTCAGTAATTGTCAGCCAGTGGNTTACAACTGATGTTCAAGGGCTGATGCTTACCAGTCAGGGTAAAGGTGTGACCGAGGAGCTGGAAAGCTCCATCTAGGTTCTGTTCTCCTTGCTCTCCACAGCAGCGCACGCAATCACAAAAAGACAGGAACTGCGGAATCTTTTCAAAGCCTGTGGATGGAAGCCCAGGCTGACCTGCACATCAACAATTCCCATATCTGCCCCCGACCCCAAATAAAATCCAATAAAAAGCAGGAAGCAGAATGTTAGTCAGTGTGTGTTTACAGCCCTTCCTCTGCATGTGGCCTCAGGGGACCTTTTTTTTTCATTCTCCCGACATCTAAACTTGGAAAAATCCAACTTAGAAATACTTTAGAAAGTAAAAATGAGTCTGTGTTTGCTTCAGGGCTCCTTGTTCTCCCCGCTCAGACAGTATGTGTTGTTCTGGGGATGGGTGGCAGCAGCATTGGAGACTGTGTAGGCAGAAAGACTGGTGAAAGAAGTAGACATACTAAGGATAAGAAGAGACAGACTTCTCACTATCAGAGAAGGCAGTCACAGGCATCAGAGGGAGAAAACTGGAATAGACACCATTGTGTTCAATGCAAAGAGAAAACAGTGGTGCCACTTTGGGGCTTTCCATATTGAGTATATACAAATACGTATATATTCTCCACGAAAGTGAGCCAAGACTTTGTGAAATTGGATGACTCCAGGACAGATGCAGAAAAAAAAAATGAGTTATCTGAGTAATGAAAAGTATGGGTACCCAAACATAGGTAGAATGTTCTACAAGAACAGTGGTGACCTGCACAACACAATAGCCTAGTACATATTTATGAATAACTACAAGAAGGGAGCTCAAGGGCAGCAAACACAAAGTCATGATAAGAATATGAGGATATTTATTACCCTGGTTAATCAGTACACATTGCATATGTATTCTGATAAGTCACNCTGCTGTTAAAATTTTTATCTAAAGAGATTGGGAACGAGAGTGGTCATTTGGGAAACTTTATACCACCAACAAGCAAGAATGATTAGAAATCAGAAGATTACAGAATTCAACTTACAATGGCCCACCTTTGGTAATGTGGGATAATTTGAATACCAAAATCATTAACAGTAAAATCAACAAGAGAGTGTGACCCATTTTATAACAGAAAAACATGGGTGTATGTGGATANAAAATAAATGAATAAATTAAAACTTTGATGAGAAATGGAATATTTACATGATTTCAAGTACCCCACCCACAAAATGATCATTAATTACAAAAGTGACACAACAGGCAAACACCACCTCAGTCAATTGATCAATGTAAATATTGTCAATAATGGAGTATACTGAGATTGGAGACCTCATATTGTGGTGCAGTGAGAGAAACATGGCATCACCTCTGTGCTNTTTCAAAGTGTACAAGCTGATCGTAAGGAAGCCGTATACAAAACAAGTTACTAGACAATCTATGAAATAACTGGACTGATGATAATGAAAGCAGAAGCAAGCCAGGGGTAGCTGCAGTTAGAGGACAGTAAGAGAGGTGAGAGCTAAAGGCACTCACTACCTGATTCTGAAATAGATTCTTTTTCCTGTCAAGGAAAATATGGGAACAAANTTGGATGCAGTCTGAGGATTAAACAGTAATAAAGTGTTAGTGCTGTTTTCCTGATTTTTGTGTTGCATTGAGGATATGTCCTTCTGACAGTGGGAACGTCTTTGTAGAAAACACACATTAAGTAATAATAAAGGAAAATGGACCATCAGGTTGACAACTTTCTCCCATGTGCTTTGGGGATGGAGGAATGCCCTTCGCACTGTACTTGCTATCTCTTCTCTTAGTTAGAAATTATTTAAGAAAAACCATTTACAAACATCAGGACTCTAATTGATCACATGACTTACACTATGCCATCCATGCATCTGAGCTCAGCACACATGCTGTGGCTGGGAGCATCTAACAGTCTTTGATCCAAGACAAAAACAAATGAATTTCTGATAGAGCCATCATCATAACCCAGCCCCAGGTTCTGGCCTGTCTCACAGATCTTTGCCCAACCCTTAAAGGCAGCAGGGAGCTGTGATGAGCCACCTCAGCCACCCTGCAAAAGCCAATTCAGAGACTCCTTTCCTCCAAGATTCCCTATCTTTCCCCTTTGGAAATGCAAATAAGTTGTGTGTGTGTGTGAGAGAGAGAGAGATCTAGAATAAATAAACATTAAGGTGTCTTTCAACTCTAAAATTATTTTATTTCAAAATTATATTTTTTCCTAACTGAGTATATGACAGCCTTTCGAACATGTAATAAGAACATGNATAATNGCAGAGACAGATAAAAATATGAGGCTATGGGGAACTGCANCCTAAGAGGTGAAGCCAATTCTGTACAGACCTTTGTTTCTTTCTACCAAAGACCAGTAAATAGTTACTAATTGCTAAGTAATCTTAAGTTATCAGTGAGTCCTGAGTTTGAACATCAGAAAATGTGGCCAGAATGAGTTATCAGATCAAGGACATTAGGAGAAACAAGTTTCCAAAATATAGTAAGGGCAGTTATAAAGTTTCCTAAAAAAACGGAATTACTAAATGTATAATAACCTCCTGAATAGGTACTTGAACATTTTCTAGCACTTACTTATTCTAATTAGAAAAATTAATCTACCTTAAGGAGTTGAAGTTAGTTCTGTACTGTTAATCTCTGTTCTCACAAGTCCAAATAGACTTAGACCTGCTAACTGTAGTAGTAGGAAAAGTTAATACACTGAGGACTGCCAGAAAACTGGGGGCAGCTTTAATTTTTTATACCACCAGGTGGCAGTATTAAGATGCCTTAGAAATTTTGNCCAATTCTAATCTTCAGTTTGNGTCAAATTCCTACATCAATAGCAAGAAAGGGGTTGGGTAAGNATCAAAGGAGAGGTAACACAGTAAACGAAGTCTTTAAGATCGTGGGCTCTGGGATCAAATATCTAGGCTCCCAGTCTTCCTTCTGCCACTTGCTGACTGTGTCATCTTAAACAGATTGCTTCATTATTGAAGCCTCCGTTTCTCCATCTCTAAAATGAGAATAATAGGGTCTGAGGAGATCATTCAGCCTGTAAAGTGCTTGCCATACAAGCATGAGGGTCCGAGTTCACATCACAAGCACCCACATAAAAAGCAGAGCCTAGCAATGTTCCCTATCATGGGGAGACAGAGACAGGGTTATTCCAAGGGCTCACTGGCCAGCCAGACTACCTGAGCCAGCTCCAGGCTCATCCAGAGACCTTATCTCAAGAAAATAAGGTGAAAATCAATAGAAGAAGACACTCATCTTCAAGCTCTGGCTTCTACACAGGAGCACACACACACACACACAGACACACACACAGTGTGCTTGGTATATCATAAGGGTTGATTTATGTATAGCTCTTAAGTTTTTCATATACTGAAAGTCCTAACCNCCTTTAAGAAACCCCTTTAAAGGCGGAGGTGGACATGAAGCTCCACCCCTCACTGATGAGCTATTGGCACTTGATAGCTGCTTTGAGAGGGAGATTCAGTTCTCTTTAACAGTGTGACTCCTAGTAGATTAACCACTCTTCAGAACAAGCCCCACACCCAAGAGTATTTGGGCAATATACATTGGACTCAACAAGTTTGGGGGTGTAGTAAGGTGGGGGTAGATCCAGGAGGAGTTGAGTGAGGCAAATACAATTAAAATACATGTTATGAAATTCTCAAAATAATAATAATAATTTAATACATAAAAGAAATTTCTTTTTTTAAAGATTTATTTATTTATTATATAGTGTTCTGTCTGCATGTATGTCTCCACACCAGNAGAGGGCACCAAATCTCATTGTAGTTGCTTGTGAGCCACCATGTGGTTGCTGGGAATTGAGCTGAGGACCTCTGGAAGAGTAGTAGCCAGTGCTCTTAACCTCTGAGTCATCTCTCCAGCCCAAGAAACTTCTTTTAAGAGACATTGAAGGTCTTAGTTAGGAGGGAGGTCATTAAGATGGCCCTCTAATTCCAATGACTAGCATCCTCATAAAAAGGGACATTTGGAAATGGCTGTGCACATGGGAAGAACATGATGAGAAGATGGAGGCAGAGCAAAGTGATGCTTCTACAAGCCAAAGAGTACCAAAGATTGCCAGCAAAGCACCATAGACCAGGTGAGAGCTGTGGACAAGTGTGTCTTTTGCAACCATAAGAAGGAGCCAAACCTGCCGTTACCTTGATCTTCAACTTCTAAATCCCAAAACTGTGAGAAAAAATACATTTCTTTAGCTCAGTCCACCCAGCTGTGATACTTGCTTCCGGCAGCCTAAGCTACTACTATAGCACATGAAAAGAGCTCATTAAACAATAGCTAATATCAGTCCTGTACACCTTTAATCTACTTGCACGAAACAATACAGCTTTTTCTTAACTGTCAAAAACATTTTACCCTATACCACAGACATCCTTGCTGTGTCAACCTAACCTTAACTCCCAAGGCCATGCTTAAGAAGAGTAAANAGATTGTGCTTAAATAGGCACTACTGCAAATCACCCCAAATCCTCCTTCCTGCAGAGAGAGGCCCAGCCCTGTTGGTTAGGCTGCCATGCTGTGAGCAGATTGGGGATTCAGAGCTGCCTGCTCTGTGTGCATGACACAGACAGAACATGAGGGAATGATACCTCCCAGGGTGGCGTCAAATGCTCAAAAGGTCCACACCTAGCTTGAGGCCACAAATTACTTCCAAGACAGACACCACCCTTAACTTAGAGAAGAGAAAGAGAGAGAACACAAGAACACATTAGCCTCTGGTTAGAATTTTAACTAAAAGGAATTATTGGTGTGTTATCCTCATTTAAGTCTTTATTTGAATGAATTTATCAAAAAAAAAAAGACATCATCTCAAAACAACTGGGGAAAGTTGAACATAGAATGACAAAATTAGAGCTTTATTTGTGCTGCTGTTAAGAGTGGTGGGGGGGCAATGTTTTCATTTTTGTTGTTTGGTTTAAAGAAAAGGCCTTATTGGTTAGAGATCTATCTAGGGGCTGGTGAGATGGTCCACTGGGTAAAGGTACCTGCTGCACAAGCCTTACAACCTGAGTTGCTTGATCCTGGAAGCCACATGAAAGTGGAAGGAGAGAACCAACTCCACTAAGTTTTCTTTTGACCTCTACATGTGTGTCATGGTATGTGGGCCTATACACACACATCATTTGTACACGTGCACATGTACACACACATTATTATTATTTACTTTTTAAATTTAAACATTTTAAAGATGTATATGGTAATATGATCCAATTTCTGACATTTCTTTTAAAAACATGCTAGCAAGAACAATGACGGGAAGAAGAATAAAGCAAAACTAGAAGACTGGTGACAATTCTGCCAAATAACAGGTACATGATGGGTCACTGTATTAATCTCCTGGCTTTTATGTGCTTGAAAGTTTCCATTAGAGTGGGTGAGTGTGTGTGTGTCATAAAAGTAGAAAATGAACCAAGAGGGTAATAGAATATGTATGACAAGACAGCCTAAAGGGAGACTATTTGTGGGGAAGAAAGGGACCAACAAGAAAGGGAGGAGTGTTGTAGAGTATTATTTTAAGATGTGTTACATTTGTTTATGCTATGGAACATTTGTTTAATGATGCAAAGATGTGTTGCATTCTTTGATGTTGCATTTGTNTAACTCTGTGAAGCTGAGTTACTTTGCCTGTCTAAAACACCTGATTGATCTAATAAAGGACTGAACGGCCAATAGCAAGGCAGGAGAAAGNATAGGTGGGGTTGGCAGTTGGGATAATAAATAGGAGAAGGAAAAAAGAGATGAAGGAGGAGCAAGAGGAGGAGGAGNCTATCAGGGGCCAGCTACCCAGCTACAGAACCAGCAACAGAGTAAGAAGTAAAGAAAGGTATTTAAAATGGAGAAAGATAAAGTAGAGAAAGATAACAGCTCAAAGACAAAAGATAAATGGGATAATTTAAGTTAAGAAAAGCTGGCTAGAAACAAGTTAAGCTAAGGCCTGGCATTTATAAGAGAGAATAAGCCTCCATGTGTGATTTATTTGGGAGCTGGGTGATGGGCCCCCAAAGAGCAAAGAGCCAAAAAGAGTAAGGGTTAAAAAAAAGAAGAAAGAAACACAGAAAGAAAGAAAAGAGAAATCCTACAACTACAGAGGAGAGAGGGCAGTAGGGGATGAAAATGAAGAAAGTATACAGAAAACATGCATGAAATGTCATAATGAGGCATTTTTCTATTAATTTTAAAAGGTTTCCACTGGAAAGTTTTGAAAACAAAAATGGGAAAAGAATCACAGGCCTTCCTCTTGCTGGGGAAGTTCTACATTAGGTAAGGTAGAAAGTTCAGAAATTCCTATGAGTTTCTCCTCACGAGAAGTAATCATGAGTGGTGTGGAGTTGAACACTNGTATTTTATCAGGTATTTACCTAACATCTGCTCTCTCCCTGGAGCTGAGCTAAGATGAACAAGAAGATGCATATTCCCAGAGAGACGCCTCTGTGCTGAATTCCTTCTCAGCTATAACCTCTTAATCCTCACAATACTGCAAGGAAGAGAGTACTTTTATCAAGGGTCAACTCCCTAACCAGGAGGGGGGTTTGCTTTTGTTGCCTGTTTCATAAATCATCCCACAGATGGTTAAGTTGTATATCCTAATGTGGATGCAACTGGAATGCCACTGTTCTTTTAAATGTATACAACTCTGCTTCTATAAAAGCAAAAAATGGAAATCACTTGCATTTTTTCATGCAATGTCCCTACCATTTTTTAATTGATGTGTGTATGCTAAATGCCTTCTATGTTTCCAACCCTGTAAACACAAAGATAAATATGAGCCTACCCTAAAGTGTTCACAGTCTACCTGTAAATAAAGCAAAGGTCACTATGTATTACATGCTGCCTTTGAAGTTCATCAAAGAGACAATTGTAGCACAGGGAGGAACCTGACACAGCACCTACTCTTCATAAACCCAAGTCTTCCAAAGTCCCACCCGCCTCTGCAAGCTTCCCAGGCTTCCATACAGCTCAGTAAGTCACCTTGTCACCCAGAGCCCTTAACATACGCTGCATGATAGCATTCTTCACAGTCACAGATAAACACACCCTTGAATTCCCTGTCTCTCTGAGCCATCCTACTCTACTCATTTATCTTGCAGTACCCTCTCCCCCAACCCTAGAGCAGTGCTTTGCACTCTACTAGTTACATAATGTGTTCATGTGCAATGAAAAAGTAAGTACAACAAGGCTAATTTTCCACTCTTCCAGCTGCCCTTTCATATTGTATATCTCCCTTATTTTGCTACTAAAAACAGTCAATCTAGAATCTCTTAGCAGACGTGAATGTGTTTTCAATATATACANAATCATTATTGTATACAAAGAAACATACAAAGATTGAGTCACTTTCTATGGGATAATAATTATTTTTACAAAGTCCCCTGTAGGCAGAGATCTGAGTTAGTAAAGAGTTAGTCTACAGGAAGTTGCTCTGATCTAAAAACAACAAGCCAGCTTATGTTTTGAAAAGACTTGTTTTTCAAGAAAAGAATGTCTTCTTTTTCGGAGAGATTGCTTTTCCTTTCCCTTTTTTGGATCAAGAACAGTGCTTTCTCAAAATGNCTTGTTCAGAGTTACTAAGCCATTTAACCACTAATGTGTTCTTAGCATCTTGGGACCAGCTCTTTTCTCCCTATCAACCTGACTTTCCTTTGTGTCATTCTCTACATAAATTCATACTTTTCTGTTTTTTACTAAACCTAATGAGTGCCACAAAAATAGCGAGTTTTTATCATCTCAAGTTCTAAGGCTCTGCTCTTGGACAGGGAGATAAGAGTATCAGGTGTCACCAAGGCTGTAGTAGAGAACTGTGATTAGAGAATACAAGATAAGAAGCCAGCCCAGCCTCCTCTGCATTACAGCCNAATCTCTCTAGTAATAGGTACACGGTGAACATTTCTGAGGTTACAATGAACCTCCTACATGGACCAATGCCTGAATATCCCTCTGATCTAGAACCACATAAAAATCGTCATAATCAAAAACGGAATCATTCATGTCAAATGTTAGTAAAACAGAGTCAGAAGGCCTTGAAGAGAGGGCTCTGGTGTATACCTACTTATCATAAGAACTATGGCAAGGACTCTCTGACACACTCTAGCACAATCTTACACAAAGGTCACCACAACATTTCTGTGAAGACATCTGCCCAACAAATTTCTGTTCAACCTTGGACTGGTGTCCTCCTTGTTGTTGATCTTTGTAGTCAAGGATAATGTCTTCAAAACAACTTGCANAGCCTTCTTCACTCTGCCTTTTCAAACCTTCGTTTTCCTTTGCCTCCTCTGAAATGCCTACAGTCCCTTACAGAACTTATTTCCAGAGTTGCAAATTCCCTGCTCAACCCTAAAAATATAATNATTTCTTTTGAAATTCTTCCCTTGTGTTTTGGACTGACACTGTCTACAGAATCCAGTTCAAACTCTTCAGCTCAGCATCCAGTGGCTTATGTGATTTGTCAGTTGCCACATCTGAATCACATGCCTTTCCCTAATAATATTCAAGACTTGCTGCTCCAGTATACACTTGCCTATTGCTGACTTTGCTCCTTTTCTTTCATTGGCCAAGAATACTCTTTCCCTATATTTTTATGTGACAAGTCCTACCATAAGTCAAAGTTCAGTTAAGTGCTACACAGTCCTTGAAGCCTCTCCTTCCTCTAACGTCCTCTAGATATTTCTCTAAATCCTCTTTTCTCATGGTTCTCAGTCCTTTTTGCCTACAGGTAGTGAATGGAAAAGCAGCAGAGAAAAAGACCCAGAAATAAAGAGGTAATTAAGAATCAACCTGTACAATGACTTGTAACTGGGGAAAAAAAGTTTCCAAGAGGGATAGAGAGATTGTTCAATGGTTAAGGGCACTGTCTGTTCTTCCAGAGGACCCCTGCTCAATTCTCAGCATGCACATGGCAGCTCATAACTGTCTGAAACTCCAGTTCAAGGGGATCTGATGTCTTCTTTTGGCCTCTGCCACATCTGCATACACATAGTGGTGCATAGACATACATGCAAGCAAAACATCCACACACATAAAATAAAAGCTGAAAAAAAATTTTGAATGTTTCCAGGACACGTGATCTACACTGACCCAGTCTGACCAT
>LZPO01009420.1:0-10507 GCA_001675575.1 Neotoma lepida
AGAAGCCTGCCAGGGCCATAGTTTAAAAATGATATAAGCCTCTGTGTGTTTATTTGGGTCTAAGCAGGCCGTGGGAGCCGGGCGGGGAAACCGGACAAACTTTCGTCTACAGCAATAAAACCCTAACTAAGACAGAAGTTGGTACCAGAACTGGGGTATTGCTGTGATTGACCTGAATATGTTTTTGTTTGCAGGAATTTGGGCTTTGGTACTTTGGGTTAGGAAAAGCTTTAAGAACTGCTTAATGGGCCATAAGTAGTAGGAGCATGAAAGATCTGAACTGTGGGGGCCCATTTAATTGTGATGGCTTACAGTTTCAGAGGCTTAGTTCATTATCATGGCAGGGCATAGCAGTATGCAGGCAGACATAGTGCTGGAGAGGGAAATGAGAGTTCCATAGCTTGATCCGCAGTAACAGGAAGTAACTGTATACCACGCTGGACATTGCTTGAGCACAGGAGACCTCAAAGCCCACCCACACAATGACAAACTTCCTCCAACATGGTCATATATATTCCAACAAAGCCACATCTCTTGATAGTGCCACTCCCTTTGGTGACCATTTTCTTTCAAACCACCATGCAGAATATTAATGCAGTCTTCAATAATGGTCATATTATAATTCCATTTAAATAAGTTCAAGTGAAAATATAAGTANATATGTATAAAATGGTGTGTATAATAATGTATTGCCTAAAAGTGTAGCCTACTTCTATANTTTCAATATGTGATACATCATGTGTCAATTTGCCATTTATCATTCTATCTACNTATTACCTATGTATTATTATCCATGGATTCTTGTGTGTTGTTTCAAAATATATTCTATATATGTAAATTCATCTCACCATTTCTCTTTATAATTAGTTAGTTGTAAAACTGTATTAAGTGTGACAATGTATTCAAAAGAAAGAAGGAATATGGAAGAAACATGTCTCTGTCTCGAGTATTNCTCTCATTTTGCTGGTATTTATGTACTGACAGCCATTTCCTGACTATTACAGTTAGTCATATCTACAGCATTACTGAGCAGAGTTTCCTGTTAACCCTAAATGACTGCAATTAAAATACCTGTTTCTAGTAAGGAAGTTTACTCAGATTAATTTTTGAAATGTCAGCTTCGATTTGAAAAGATGACAACTGACAAATGTATGTAATGGATGTAGAGTAGAGGATGATTTCCTTACTATGTAAAGCAGAAAAGAGATTAATCTTTTTACCCTATGAGAAAATTGGGATAACTAATACTAATTTTTTCATTTTATTATTATTTTCAAAGTTAATCATTGGTCCACTTAAAAGATCCGTATAATCACTTGTCAGAATTAGAAAACTCAACTCTTACAATCGGTTACGTATGAAATTTGAGTTCTTTGCCAATCCACACGAACATTTCTTATGACATGCTTCAATATAAGAAGATCATTGACACCTTTCCAGCTAGCCATGTATTGCTTATGCCTTATCTTGAGATAATAAATTTTGTCCATTCAGGTATATGTCTGCATAGCTCTTGGGATGCTTACTCTGGAATCAGCTGTGTAAATGTGCTTCTCAACTCACCTTCTGCAGTTTCTTTTCCCAGAAGAGGTCTAGGGATTTCTCTGCAACAATGAGTTGTTGAGNAAATTCTATGTATATGAGAACNAACTAACTCTCAGAGACATAAATCCTTTAAAAGGTTAAAGTTTNTGGGTGNGTGAGCATACATGTGGAGGTTAAGGAACAACTCTGTGTGGTCAAGTCCTCCTTTAATTGGTAGTTTATCCCTTCCTCCCTGCCTAATGTATGGTCTGGGAATTAAATTTCAGGCTGTCGGACTAGCAGTAAGCAGCTTTACCTGTTGAGACACCTCCCTGGTTTAAGACAGATNATTGTTAAAGTAAGGGCNAAGGAGATCAAGAGGTTCAGCAGTTAAGAGCATTTCTCTTGTAAAGGACCCAACTTTGATTCCAAGAACCAAACTCCTAGTTGATCAGTTTACAAGCCCATGAACTTCGAGCGCCAGCATATTTGAAACCTTTTTCAAGTCTTTACAGGCACTGGGATACATGTACACACACAGACTTGCAAACACATACAGGTAAAAGAAAATGCTCTTCAAAATATNTATACTGAGATAAATGCACACACTGCATGATTTAGTCATTTAAAACTTTAAAAAACTAATTATCAAATATATTTAGAATGCTGAAATCATTACCACAATTAACTTTATAACTATCTTAGTCCTTTCATGCTTATTCTCAATTCTCTTTATTAATGTATCTACACCCATTCTTAAATGTTCAACTTTTATGATTGTTTCCTGAAAAACTGCAATTTGAGTAGTTTGGTAAACTCAAAGAATATTTTCGATTTTTTCACCTTCACTATACTGAAACTAGATAGAGTAATATATACAGTACATTAGCATTTTTCAGTCATATGTATGTGAACAGAGAGAATGAAATGGGAAAGAATACTGGGGTACTGTCAGGACATGATTCCATCACAATTCAGTAGACAGTAGAATCTTCGAAATTTAATCAAGTGCCTTTCTTTAACTCCCCAGTACTCTGCTGGCTGTGACTAGGATGCTGAAATAAGAGTGCATCAGCACAAGAATTTCCTCTGATGTTCCAGCTATGTGAATTATTGATTCTGCACACACATAAGATTCTATAATGACAAAAATCAAAACTAATGTCAAAAACATTAATTTCAATTCCTTAAAATAATAAAATGTTTCTTTATGAATACAGTAGTTTATACTCCTAAAATATAAGATTTAATTTTAAAATGAATCAATCTGTAAAAAGATGTAACCTTTTCACCAAAGCTCCTTGCCGATTCATCTCAAGTACTCACTCCTGAATAATTTTGGCCTAAAAACAATGAACAGGTGGAGTGATGGGAAGAAACCAAGTAGGTTTTTTTGTGGCATCATTTCATACCGAAAAATAAAAAATAAAAATGTCTTCAGCATTTCATGCTGCCAGTGTATTCAGTTGGCAAATGCACACTGTCACAGTATTTTAAGAGCAGGCATTTTGCCATCATAGCAGATGGTTATGGGTATTGACAGCCAATGATCATGTATGTCTAAGACTGGTGCATCTAGAGGCAGAGTACTCAGCAAAGAAAGTCAATTAGCACAATGTCCAGAGTTCCCAGAGTTAATACAAAAAGATACAGTAAAATGTAGATTCATCTTTTAGCACCTAATTCCTTACTTATCTATGGCAAAATCACAATCACAGCAAAGAGCTCACTCTAGTATTAGTATTCGTATCAGAAGGATATTACTTTGTATATGCAAAGAAAGTGAAATCATTATGTTGATGAGCTGCCTGCATTTCATGTATATTTCAGCACTAGTCACAACTGCAAAATAGTATTTTCAATACAAACTTTAACAGCCTTTTGTGTGGAATAAAGCAAGATGAAGAGTAAACAATTTATGTGATCAAATAATTTTCAAAATAAATGATGTCTTTGGTATTCTACCTGGAATATTATTGATATTTTACCTCCACTAATCCTAGTACTGTAAAAAAACATGACTATGTTTTCATTGCTAACAAATTTGTTACACATAAAAAGTTTTAAGTTAGAATTTATTAATAATAGACATTTTTAAAAGTGCATATGCAAAAATTAATTGTTGGTTTCCAAACTGACAATGTAAAAGTCAAGACAAACATACCTAAATTCACTGGCAAACAAACAAGTTCTTTTGTATAAACAAGTGCATTTTTCTCTAGTTTCTAACGTGTTTTTATTACTCTTTGACCATATCATACACTTATATAGTGAACTTTTATTTTCTACCCCCTTCATTCTTTCCCTCACTGAAATTCTCCTTCTGTGACTTCCTATTTTCATGCTTTTGTGTGTGAGTAGTCATAATAGAATGTTTATTCATTTTCTTTCTTTGAGAGGAAGCACAATAAATTTATCTAAGTTTTGAAATCANTTATTTCATATTGTGGGATATAATAAAATTATATCACTTCCCCCTTCCCTTTCCTCACTACAAACTCTTATATATACCCCTCCTTGCTCTTTTTCAAATCTGTGGCCTCTTTTGTCATAAATTGTTACATACTACATGTAAATGTGTATANATATATTCCTAAATACACAAATACAACAAGCTCAGTTGATATAATATTACTTGTATATATGTTTTGGGGCTGACCATTTGGTATGGGTAANCAACTGGTGTGCTTTTTCCTGGGTAAGACCATTTCTCACAATCTCAGCGTTCCTTAGTTCCCTGCAGTTTTTTGTGTAGCATTGAGACAACACGGGCTTGACAGCCTGCCCTGCTCCCACTCCCATACAGTTTGGGATGTCTATTGTTGTCCTTGTTCAGAACAATTTTAGGCAGTCACGTTGCTGAGACTTTATGGGTCCAACTTCTGACATTAGTAGAAGATATACTCTCACACCAAACTCATTTACTATCTTTCTGCACTCTCTTCTGCAATGTTCCTTAAGCTTTAGGAGTAGAAGTATTCTAGAAGTATCTCTTGAAATTAAGCTCCAGAACTCTGAACCTTGATTGGGTGTAGTTTCTTGTAATAGTCTTCCTCCATTATAAGAGAAATTTCCTTGGTAAGGNGTGAGAACTTCACTTATCTCTAGGNATAAGGACACATAATTAGATTATCGTTTAGTATTATGTTGTTTTAGTGAAGTGATAGTTGTAGGCTCTTCTTCAAGATCCCTAAATATCCTTGGGTAATTGGCTATGTTTCCAGTACCAGGTAAGATTATCTTCTTTTGAATGACTCTAAAGTCCCATTAAANAGACATNCTTTCTTTTGTATATGAACCAAATGAATATGACCAGAGATTGCACTAAAGACAGATAAAAGAAACAATTCTACCCAANTGTATGACAATAANCNANTGAGTTTATTGGGCAATATTTANAGAAGTATGGATGAAGNGTTGCTTACAAATATGTGATTCAAAAGTATTGGATCAGCAGAAGTTCACCATATCCTATGTCATGATTCTGTAAAGCTGCATCTTTAGTTCTCTCTGCCTGATTTACAGGCAGTTTAATTGACCAAGGAATTTCACTTGGTATCNCTAGTCACTGTGTACATAAAAGTGGAGAAGGGGACCTCATGAGTCTTATNAGTTTTAGGAAATTCTTGAGNNTTGTGAACTGTTTGCATACTGAGTCTTTTAAATTTTCTTTGTATGTTGAGCCTTATATCTAACATACATTATTTCATTTTGGAGGAAATTGTCCAAATTTAGAATGTTCTAGTTTTAATTGTCTTATTAAAATTATGATNCTTTATTACAAACTCAAAGCAAATATGAAAATGATTATAGGACAACATACTATATCATTTTTACCTAAACACAAATTGATCAACAATAACAACATAACACATACTCATTTTAAAGCATATTTAAATTCATAAATTAGAAATTTTCTACATTAAATGAAGTGATCACCTATGTCTGTAATCTCAGATACTTGAGGAATATTGAAAGCTCAAGGACAACTTAAATAATATAGTCATAGTTATATGTTCAGAACCTATGACACAGTCAATAGAATTTATAACATATAATTCAATACATGATTGAACACACCTTTTAAACAACTTCAAGTTTATCCACCCATTGTTTTATGGTGTTGTTTCTGACAAAGGTATACATCATGTCAAGGACTGAACTATAGCAATAACCATTAAAAAGATTCTCGTCAGAAAAAAATTGTAGTATGCATCATGGCAAGGACTGAACTACAGCAATGACCATTAAAAAGATGATCATCAGAAAAAAAAGTAGTAGTTTTCTCCTAGAAGGATTTCATTTCTTTCCTATTGTGCTTCAATTTCAACAAACATGAATTAATCTGATGCAGACATTATTGAAATACCTAATAAGCACCAAGAAGTCTAGGATGATATTAGACAACCAAACAACAGACACAACTATATCCTTTACGACTGCAGTATCTGTTACTTTAACATCAGGGAGACCTAATTATTATGTGTTCTTTCCAAATGAGATTTTACAAATGCAAAGATAAATGTGCATGTTTTAATGTGTTGGACAAAATGGTGTTTTGAAAGTAAGCTTAATTTTCTTTTTGTATGAGCTGCCTGTTTGTTATAAACATGTAAAAACAGTTTAACCTGATCTAACTTGACATTACTTTGATTATAGTTAGGTATTACACAATAGCCTCTGACAAAATAACCCTGGAAACTGAAGTGTATAAAATATGCAAAAGAAAAATAATGTAGATTGCTGCATGTTAGCTTATACAAAGGAAATGTCAAGGCTGTACCTACACAAGCATCTCTTGTGACTNCCATCTCCACTTTAATTACTCAGAAAGGTTTAGATCACAGAATTGACAAATTTTATAGTTTTGACATTTACTTTTGTTACTCCTTTATGAATGTGTTCACAAAAAGGATATTTGGCCTCTTGCTTTGCTACCCGACATCTATCTTGGTTATGTACTAAAAGATAGTAATTCTTACTATGGATTTTCATTGATATCTATCTTAAACATAAATTTTTATGTTTATAAAAAGTCTATTTATCAGAAATAAAATATACTAACACAATGGTTCTTTAATTATCCTAAAAACTGTTGAAAAAATGGGAAAAGTACTCAAGAAGTTTAGGATAAAGAGCGTGTTATAATAATAAATGGCTATATTTTTATTCTGTGTGTTTTGTCTCTTGAATATCTAAATGTCCATTGAAATAATCTAGTTTGGCAATCTAAATTTTAAAATGTACAGATGATCTTCTTTAAACCTATTCACCATGTGTAAATGTTGGTCCACTACTCTGTATTTCAATTTACATAATAATGTATGGTTTCACATATACCTGGGTGAATATCTGTACTATAAGCTACATATATTTAATATACTACATATATTTAAGATATGTATATTGTATTTTGTATAGTTTCTCTCGATCAGGTGTTTGGAAGGTGTGTGCTCTTAATGTTTATACTAATGGTGATTGCATTAGAGTGATCTAATCACATTTAGATCCCTATATCAGCCCAACTTTCACAGAATCATATACCTTCAGACAAACAATATATAGTATTTGAGGGGATCCCTCCAGATGTCATACAGGGAAGCAAACCCCACAAAGAGATGAGAATAAAAAACCAGGTGCAGATTGACTTCATCAACCTAGATCAGATTTGGGGAGTATAATGCAAAGTGGTTCATTGTCAGCTTATTTACACAGTATAATATGATAAAAGGTTTCCAGGCGACAATCAGTTCAATTCCAGGTGCACAATAAAGTTGAAGGTGTGACTACATAGAGACTCTTTCACAAAGTACATGTCACCATGAGGGTGGGTTCTATAGCTAAAAGGCATAGGATCTAGTGTGACTTCTGACCCATAGCACATAGGTCTGCAGGCAATATAGTACATATGACATCTCCCCTAAGGAAGAGGGAAGAGTCTGGAATAATCATTTTGGATAATTTGGGTGAGGTCTGCCTCTATGGTAAAAGGAGAGTGAGGTGTGCCTCAACAGATAGCAAAAAGGTCACCAAGGTGTTAACAAAATCCACTCATATCCTTTTGAGTAGGAAAACAGGTAATTTATCTCCTCTATTGAGAAGAGGCCCCTGTGTGTTTAACATTTCTAGCTTTTTTTAATGCTTCTGTGCAAGTGGCAAGGTCCTCTGTGACCCAATATAGTATAAATACAGTTTTCACCCAACAAATCTTAAGTGAGCAAGGTGTTGACATTGAGAATGACGGCAGTGTTTCATTTGAAAATGAGCTGCTCAAGAAACAGAGTTACAGAAGGATACCAGTCAATTCCTGAGTCTAGATTTCAGAAACAACAAGGGCTTTGACAATGGCCATTGCACTGAGTCATGCCTATCGCACATTACATGTTCAAAAAAGTATTCCTGGAAGCTGATTGTTTTTCATCACAAATTAGAGAATTGCACCTGGAAGCATCCCTTCAAAACTCCTTGATAATCCATCAGCATCTGGCCTCATTTCTGGGGAATCTTCTTACATCACTGCCTTGATATTAATTTCCTCCTGTAAGCACATGCTTATCAATCATCTTATTAATCTCTTATACAGAGTTTTAATGTTGTTGAGTGATAATCTGAAAGTTATATCATCTATCTATTGTTGTCTATTTTGTACTTTGTTTGAATGGCTTGTTACAGTTATTCATCTGTGTGTATTTGTCTCTGTGTGTATGTGTATGTGCGTGTTTGTGTGTATGTGTACGGAGGACAGCAACTTCTAGGAATTGATTTTGTTATTTCATCATGTGAGTCTCAGGAATAGATATGGAACTCAATTTTCTGGCATAGTGGAAGACACCTTTGCCCCTTGACACCTCTTGCTAGCCCAGATGTTTGCTTAAATCCTTAAATCTAAATGTCAACATCTAAAAAATTCTTGCTATTTGTGTATTGTGCTTTGATATAAAAGAGANACATCCTCTCATCTATGAACAAGGAGAAAATAAAATTCCAAATGTTATCCTCTGTCCTTCACAAGTGAACCTTCACGAGCATTCGTGCACACACACACACACACACACACACACACACACACAGAAAGAGAGAGAGAGAGAGAGACCCACTAAAATTTGTTCTCTCATAGTTGCAGAGAGATAGAATTTAATCATTTCGCGACTGAAACCAAATCCTGAATCTTTTTTGCTTCCATATGAAATTTAAGATTATTTATTTCAATTTTTGTGAAGGATTGCATTGGAATTCTAATGAAGGTTGAATTGAATATATAGGTTACTATTGATAGAATGGATGTTTTGCCTATATTATCTTTACCAATNTATGAACATTAGAGGTCTTTCAATATCATGGCACATTTTTTTAATTTTAAATGTGTGGAGCTGCCACCAGATGTAACATCCTTTATTTACTAGTATATAGGCCAATAGGCAGACAGTCACTGGCAGAGAAACACAATGGGACTCAAAGGCCACACGCAGAAGAATACAGGCTGAACTCAGGTAGGTGAGCACAAATAGATAGAAGACAGGAAAGTCAAAGACACATTCCAGACAAGAAACCTACCTGCCTCTGCCTGCAAAGACAGATTATCACAAACTTTACACAAAAGTGATTTTTTTTCCCTCGCAGGGATGGTTATATTATAGATTACTTCACTGTTCTCTCCACATCCTCTGGTTCTCTGATTTCATCATCTTTTTAGCTCATTCTCTAAATCCATGTCTGTGTTGTATTGTCTAATACTTAATCAAATTTTACAATCCACTGTTCCCTTTAGTCAGTGACTCTGGTTATTATATNCTAAACTTGAAGGATGAAATTTATAAAACACCAAGCAGCAAGGAAGCTATTAAGGGTTTATACATGAGAGCTTAAGAATTTAGAAAGCTTCAGAAATTTATGTAGCAAATCNGNTCCCAAGGAATCNGTCATCATCCAGCTGGTGGTCTGGTGGCTTTTTATAGGACATACAGGAGAAACCAGGAAGAAGCATGGGAGAGTGAGTAGGTCAGTTAAGTATGCCCATCCAAGAACTGTTGTCAGGTGCCTGTAAGTTTTGGTCACATCTTCACGTGTACCCTCTCGGCCCTGTTCACCTAGTTGGTATAAAAGGAGAAGAAAGATGGCAAGAAACCAGAGCAAGAACCAGAGCTGCCTTTGGCATGTGAGTCTCCCAAAGACTCTTGGCAAAGCACGAGATTTGGAACTGCTGATTTGGAGAGCTCTGTCCAATGTGGCCTTCCCCGTTTTTCTCCTTGTTCTCTTCAGAGTGAAGATCTGCATTGCTTCTCCTAGAATGAGTAGAGCTGAAGGACCATTGGATAAAATCTCTGGAAGCAGGAGTCAAATATATCTTTTCTTCTTTAAATGTATTTGTTCTGGAGTTCTCTAACAGTGAGTGAAGGCAGGCAGCATGGTCCTTATTTTTTATTATAAAAACAAGGTATCTGCCTCTAAAAAAGTTACAGTATATGATGTGCAGTTTTACTCAATGGATTCAATTCAATAAGTTTATAAATACACAAGAAACATTTTAACGTTTTGTTTGGGGGCACATTTATTGACTTAAATATTCAAACAAAAATTATAATTTTAAAATATTCTTTCTTGAGGAGAAAAGGATAGCAGTTTAAAGATTCAACAGTTATTTCCATAAACAATAGCTTCATCCTGTGATGAAATAACATGCAAAATGCATCAAATATAATTATTTGATAATTATCAAATAAATATAATTTAATATTCAATGTGAGAAAAATATGTGAAATGTTGAAATATGATTGCTATGGTAACAATGAGCTTTGTGAAGTTGAAATATCATTTCTAATGTAAAGTCTATAAAAGCTGGAGCTTAATTAGAAGCTCCTACAGATATCATCATCTTTGAAGATTCTTATATGAAGTTATTTCATATTATACAGAATAACCATTTAAAATGCTACCTATTCGGATTATCAACCATTTATGCAATATTTACTACTTAATGGAGAGT
>LZPO01009424.1:0-11205 GCA_001675575.1 Neotoma lepida
ACCAGCCAGACACGGAGCGGAAACAGGAAATGCAAGATGGAAGAGAGGTAATACCCCATGTAAAAAAATAGATTAATATAAATAGATTAATTTAAGTTTTAAGAGCTAGTTGGGAACATGCCTAAGCTATAGATTTCATAATTAACTTAAGTCTCCATGTCATTATTTGGGAGCTGGCTGGTGGGACAGAGAAAAACTCATTACAGAGAAAAACTCATTACAGAAAAGCCCTGAGTATATTGAAGTGAATTTTCAGGTATTGTTCTACCATAATACTACAGAGCCAATATGGAGGATGAGGAACTTTGCAGCCTATTTTGCAGAAATTAGATATTAATCATGTATAAAATGAAACGGACCTGTCTAAATTGCAGCTAGAGAATAGAAAAGGTGGATGTCGGATGAAGGAAGAAACATTTCTTTCTTATTGGAACTGCTCTCAGAGCAGAGAAAACTCCACTGAATTTTAACAACCTTTAAGAATTAATCTCTATCCTCGAGGACTGTATAAGAACTGAACTCCAGCCTTCATGTTTCAATAAACCCTCTGATGGTTTCTTGGCTGCTTTCATTTGGAAGTGCATTCACATGGTCTCAGTGTTTCCTCTGGAGTATTCCCACACTGTTCAGTGCATGTACTTGCTCCATTCTCTTCCCTGGATTTGCAGCATTGTCCTCCTCAGCCTATATGTAAGCAGAAAACCAACTCATTTATAAATAAACCCTTGTCTTTTCAAGGCTGACAAATGTTGAAAATTTTCTTCCTTGAATTTTAAGTTCCCCAGACTCTCCCTGACATAGAGGAGCTGTACGTGGGGGAGGGTTCTGAATAAATATACTAAAATTTAAGAGTGATTTTAATTTTTCCACTGTAATTAATTTGTGTGCTGATATATGCTAACAAGTATAGCAGAATTCCCTAATAATTTATATTATTCTGCTGATTCAGACTGAAAAGTTAGCATATGTGGTATGTTTATCTTGTCCCCCAGTAACTGTGGTACAGAAGGACATATTTCACTGCAACTTTAAGGAATGCAATGAATTTTAAAAAGCGGAGCATTGTTTTGGTATACACACCAATCTATCTTAATAAATGAGGAAAATAATTGGTATAGAGTAGCTTTGGGGTTGATTGCTATGGCAATAACATAAATCATGTGAATAAAACATTAATTAAAATACGAGCAGGTAAACTCCTTCTAGCAATGTTTTAATGATGGACACCTTCCAAGAGGACTCTAACCTCCTCAGGGCAAAGGATGGAAGTAGCTTTCCTGATTCAGTCACAGGATAATGGTGTCTCACTTTGGTTATTAAGTGCACAGTTAAGGTAAAAACATCTGGAAATACACAAAAACATGTTACTTTTCAGAACAAAAAAATGTAGTAACTGTAAAGATTGACTTTGGAGATTTGGAGGATTTTATTTTCTTTTGTTTTTGCACTTAAAGACAGTACTTGGGACAAAAGCAGATTGTATGTTCAGACCTTTTGAAAAATGCTAATTTAAGGAAACAACACTGGCTATTTTTTAAGTCAGATGGAATGAATCAGAGACATCCCTCCTTGCTGCTTTTAACAAATACTTATTATGCAAGATACTAATGTATAACTATTTGAGATAAGCCACGTGGAGATATTTTTTCTTGTGAACATCAAGTATCTATAAATTGGTTCTCTTTTCTAGTATAGAATGNGGAGAAGCTTGTCTGAACTGACCTAGTACCTCACATACTCCTCTTCATGGGTGCTGGGTACCATGCAGTCCTTTGACCTTGTTAGTTTCAATGCACAGGCCTCCGAAGGTTTGAATGCAGGGAATTTGTTGTAGAAGCACAAATTTTGNCTTTTGCATGTCCCCCAGAGGAATAATCCCTTGCACTTGATTCTTTAGCTGGTATTACTCAATTCTGACTATGCACTTTAACCCCCAGAGACTTTAATGAAATTGGTAGTGGGTAAAAGCATTTGTCCTCTTCATGTGACTCAGTGTATAGCACACTTAAAGTACCACAAAATAAAAATTCAGGTTATTCACTCATGGCAGGAGATGGGAGCATGGTGGCTGTGTCCTCTATACTTTTACCATGAAATTGGCCATTCTAGTTATGACCTCATCTTAAAAGACTCGCCAAATCCCGTCTTTTAAGTCTTACATAGTTCCTGCTTTGTTCTACTTCCAGTGCCTTGCACAGAATAGTTCAGGCTTCTTCATGTTGCCTGGCTTGTGACTGCACAGTATACAAATGATGATTTATCCCAATTGCACAACCTGCAACTTTAGTCAGTCTCTTCTCACAGCCAAAAGATGAGTCTGGGCCATAGTCCATAGCAAACTAGGCATATTATAGACTCCTGAAGCAGTGTTTGCTCTTTCAGATTATAGAATACCCCTCACAACTAAAAATTGGAACCCCTGCTACTTCTTAACCTCCATAAAGAGCTATTGATTCAAACAAATGCACAAATGTTTAGTTCATAGCTCTTTATGTTATGGAAACAAATAAGTCTTTAAAATCCAAAATGTTATGCAGCCATCACAGGTCATCTCACTTCTCTTCCCTGTATTAGTAATTCTAATTAGTTTGACTATAAAAATATTTTATCAAAAAACAATCATTTCCCAAGATACATCATGAAATGTAGGGAGCCACAGTTACAGTGGTACTTTTTACCCATTTCTCTCACTCTTAAAGAGCAAGAACACTATCTTCAAATTAATCTAAAAGATAATTACTAAGGCAAAGTCCCCTAGCCCAGCTGCAGAGCTTGTGGTAGTTCCTGAGTACACAGGATGTGTCTTGGACTAGCCTAGTCTTTAGATTGTCCACTTAATGCTGACAATCTTATTTGTAGACAGTAATCTCTGTTTCATAGATATGCAAAGCTTTGGAAAATTAGTTTTTCAGAGGAGGCTTGAGNCAGAAAGTGGTAAAGCTGGAATTTGGCCCCAGGCNTCTGAATCTTATTTCTCACATGATATTTTTGCAGAAGAGTGGGTAGTATGGAAGTATGATGGGCAGCATCTTGCATGAATCCCTTCACAATGACATCTTCAATAGGCTTTATTNGGTGCCTCACCACAGACATTTTCCAAAGACACTCTAGGCTGTATTCTGAGGAGATTGCTCAGTTGGTAAAGTGTTGCCATGAAAGCATGAGGGCCTGAGTTCAATCCCCACTAACCAAGTAAAAAGTAGCATGTAATGATGTTGGGAAAGCAGAGACAGATGGATCTCTGGAATTTGCCAGCCAGGCAAGTCCCACCTGCATGCAANGGAAAGAANTTGCCTCAAAAAACCAGGTGAATGGCTGCTGAGGAATGATTCCTGCTGTAGACCTTTGTCCCTCTCACACATATACAACACTCGAGGCTCACATTGTGTTTCTTTGATGTAACCCATTTCATTCAATAGTTTCACTATCCTTTTATGTAACATCATCTATTTAGAGGGTCTAAATGGACTAGGCTTATCTGCCTAGTGTTCTCTCCTTGTCATTATTTAGGAACTTAGGAGGAAAGTGGAGTGAAGCAATCTTACTCTGCATTGGGTCTCAGGAAGAGACCTAATCTGAACACTTCTGCAAACTTCAAGATTCACGAAAAAGAATCAGCCACGTCAGTTGGAGTTTTGTCATCCCAGGTTATGGGGCTCCAGTGGGTAGTTCATGTGGAAGCAGTCTAGACTTCTTTGTAGACAAGTAGAGGGAGGAAAGACAGAGGATACACTGGGATAGAGTTCATGAAACCTCATGACCCAGATTGATNAGGTAAACATTTAAATTACATTATTAGTTGACCAGAATTTGAAGAGTTGGACTTGAACACAGACTGACCTAATTTTAGNGGGGAAATGAGAACCAAAAAGACTCAGTTTACAAACGAATTTTGAAAATTCAACTTATTTAAAATTAGACACTTCCTACTTAACTGTAAAATTTATATAATTGGGTCAGATTTCTGCTGAGAAATAACAATATTATTCATTAGTAAAATCATATGGAAGTAGAAATACCAGTGTGCTGAGGGCCTAATGAAACCAGCTTGAAGGAAGTCTGTGGCAAGGGGCAATCCTGAAAGAAGCAAGTGTGCAATGAAGTATCACAGAGCANTTTTTAATTATCTAATTGAAATTTATGNAAATTAAAGGTAACAGGATCATTTACAGTTTTTNGCAAAGCCTAAGCCAAGAGAAAAAGGAAAAANATCCAGNACATTTGTGAAAATCTTTAGCTTTCATGCATAAATTACTGTAAATAAAAATNCTTATGTAGATTAGGAATGCAACTTGGAACACTTAGGTNCATATGATAGTAGAAAGTGCTGAAATAAATGGTAATTTGTCAACTAAAATATGTGAATAGGAGCTTAAACAAAAACAGCTGTGTTCTCTGAGTTGCATTGTGATGCTTTAGTTGGTAAGACTCCCACCCCACCTTTGGAAGAATGTGATGTAAAACAATTAGACATATGTAGTCACCAAAANACAACAAAAATGGTATGCTGTGCAACTAACATTTTTTNAAGAACTTTTACAGCTATTAGCTAAACAAAGAACCACAGAAATAAGATTTGTAAACTTTAGTGATTTTCTTAGNCAAAGAGGATTAAAATAACAACAAATGAAGAACACCAGTAGTAATAATAATCANCCCACAACATTCTAGTCATNNGAATCTTCATCCTCCAGGGCTGAGTAGGAATTTGAAATTATATTTTCACTGAAATTACACTTACTTATATTACACAGTGATGGAGAAATACTTGTTTGGGCTAAATTGAAGTTGATGATTTTGTTATTGACACAGCAAAACTGTCATCAGAATACAATCTGTGTCCCTTTTGGTGTGCAGGAAGAAAAATCTGTTGAAGTGCACTTATGCTGAATAGGTCCATCTGATGCCTCTCCAGTACCTCTCATAGCCATCTCTCACTTAAAGCTCCCAAGAAGCTAATGGTTTGCCAGGTTCCTGTTCCTGTTCGTACTCAAAATTAAAATTGTAAATCTTGAAAATAATTCCCAAAGCAGTATGCTGGTTTGCAGTCTTGGAAAAACATGGCTTCAGTGTGGTCCATTNAAATTTCTTCTCAAGAATAGTAGATGTGTTTCTTCAGGTTGTATGGGGCAGTTTGGTGCATATTTTACTGGCAGGCTTCAGAACTGATTTTTACATGCATCTCCTCCCAGCGAGGTATCAGGCAGCATAAACCATTCAGGCTCCATCCTTCTCTTACGCTCCATGAAGGTCTGATTTATGCCTGGATTGGGGGCTGTAAGAAATCTGACTTCCTTTTTGTGGTGACTAAGGAGACAAAGAAAATGCAAAGTTCCAGTATCATTTTCATAGCTGGAAAGTGAAAANTTCAAAGATTTAGCTTCCTTTGGAATTCTGATTTGTCTATATATGCTTAAAGTGAGTTAATTCTCTTTAATGGAGTGAAAAGAATCTAACTAGTGACTTCTGCCTGCCTCTGCCAACAGCCTTAACCATGGTCCAAGGGAAAGCCACAGTATTTTGGACCATTTATCTGCTTTGAGATTATTTATTCTGTTGTGTTTATTGGAAGAATGGATTCCAGACTTGGTTTCCAAAGTTATACAAAGTTATAAAAAGAAATGCCTATATAGCATTTCTCTACTACAGATAAATGCATGGATATATCTTANGNAGCTTAAAATAACATAATTTTGTCATGTTATATGTTGAGGGTCAGGAGTATTATGGGTGGTTGGAGAAATTGCTCGCTGGTTAAGAGTNCTTTCTGTTCTTCTAGAGGNAAGTGATTTGGCTCCCAAAACGTATGTTGTGTTGGCTCACAGACATTTATAACTCACAGATTCAGGAGATGCAANGCCTATGTTTGACTGCCACAGGCAACTGCACACAGGTATGCATTCATACGCATGCTAATAACACACACATATAAATAATAAAAGCAATNGGATTTCTTTTAAGAGTACTATTTTGGTCTGTCTGGTCTCAGATGGAGGTGTGAGCAGGCCTGGATTTCTTCCCAGACGTTTTCAGGAAGAACTAGATATACGGCTTTCCCAGCTTCCAGAGGCTACCCACTTTCTGGATTAACGGCGACACTTCTCCACTATCCAAGGCTGAAAGTCCATCTAATCATTCTGTTGTTATATTACTCTGTGTTTTTTTTTCAAATTCACACATGTGAGGCCCACCTGATCAAGGATAGTTTTCCTCTCTCGCATTCTTTATACTCGGTTGCATCGACCACACTTCTACTATGTAAAGAAATAAACATAAAGGGGTGAGGAGTGGGGAGGGACATGATTCTCTCTATCACAAAATCCCTTAAGGTGACTAGATGGCCATGACACCTTACTATTTCTTTAAGGAACTTTCAAAGGCCCCCTTTCTAAAAGAAATTTGACTGCTAAATGAAAATTTAAATATAGCAAGCCTAATGGTCTTTTTGAAAATTTAGCTACCTTTAATCATATGTTTTTATTGCAAAATGGTAAAAAAAAATACAATTACAGATGATAAACTTGTATGCATAAATGTATTATTTTTGTCTTAAAACTAGTTTGGATATAAAATAGGTTGTTTCTTTTTCTTATTGAGCTCTAGCATAGCACAATGGCAAATGATTTGAACATTATTCCACAGCACTGCCTGACTGAATGAGTGAAATATTGTAAAATTTTCAGTACCAGGGAGAATTCTCACTACACATTAAATTGAAAAAACTGGTAGAAACAAGCCTTGTATCGAACACCTTGGTAGTTTTCTTGATATAAAAATAAAATACCTACTCCATTCTCCTTTGAGCAATAGTGTTGAAATATTACTAACCTCCCTGGCAGAGGTTGCTTAATCTGCAAATTTATCAGTGAGCAAGCCATTATTATTACTAATAACCCTTATGCACATTACCCAGAGAATTGCCTCTTCTGCCTTTCATCAGCAAATGAAGTTCAGCGTAGTAGGCATACTAAAGCCCATTACAGCCCACATTCCATTAGCCCTCACCTCCCTCAAAGTTTTAGCTTATATTTTTCTTTCATGTCATTTTCCCCACAAAGACATTTTCCTTTCACCAAGGAAAACCTATTGAACAGTAGCTCATTCAATTTAATATGATTCTCTCATGTCATTTTGTTTAAAAACTAGGTAAAGTTGTGACTTGTGTGCTTTTGTGAAACTGTTCTGACTTGGTCCAGTTGGTCACAATGTGAAAAGTACCTAGAATCTGTTTGACTCTGTGGATATTACTGAATTCACTGCACTGTGTTAGAAATGACAGTGACCATCATGGCTTAGTTGGACTGTCATGATTTGTAGGGATTAAATCACATTGAGACCTTTCAGCATCATTGTTTCCAAGGTTGAGCTTTGTATGGAGTCATTTATTTTTCAATCTTCTTCTAATCCTTGTTTGAAGACTATTTATTCAACTGTGGTTGTGTTTCATGTTGGTTGCCACAGATGTTTCTGCTAAATTAGGTAAAATTATTTTCAGTCTTTCTTTCAAAGTTTCTAATAATTTCTATTCTTTTACAAATTTCTGGAGAAAAAGGTGATCTTTCTGTTAGCATTGAGTATATGCTTCCTTCCATAGGAAAAAAAAAGTAGGAAACAGATTTGGCAATCAGATGATAATAATCTCTTAGCTGTTTCTGGCAATCCAGGTATCCTTCTGTTTGAGAATGCCAAGTGTGCTTTGTTTGAAGAGACTTTTAATTTAGCAGAGTTTATTCTAGCAAAGAATGATTTGTGAATCTGATAGCACTGTGAACTAGGAGGGGGTCCAAAGCATTCCACTCACAAATGTCAGCAGGCAATGTATACACAGAAAAAAACAATGATACAGAGGAACAGCTTGACTGCTTGGGGCTCAGCATCTGCCTCATTTGGGAAAGCTATGATGAGGCTTTGCCTTGCAGAGACACGGTCTGATGGGTTGACAATNAGAGATTACTGAAGCTTNGCTCTATGATCTACTGAGAGGCNGGTAATTGTTGGAAGAATATGCTCAGAGGTAGGTTGCAGTTTGTTTATGTACTAAGTTACATTGCAGTTCACCATGGAGGAACTCAAAGTACAAAGGCAGATCTAAGCCTGATTCAATTATCAGTCTCCAGCCATAAACAGTCCTTTTCAAACCACAGCTCGGATTATGAGTTGGGATTCATGTTGTGAAGGTCAACAGAGCCATCTCTATCAGCAGATTAGGACAATCTAATCTGTNAATTTGCNTTGTAACTCAAGAGGGGTTAACAAGATTGGTGATTAAAGATATTAATCCCACATTAGTCATCTTTTTAATAATTAAAAAACAATTATACATCTTTATAGAAGAACCAGGATGGCTAATTTTTTTAAAGTAGCACATTAAAACACTTACCTGTCTGTCATATATAAAGCTTAGATTTTACCACTCCTATTCTTACAGCAAGAACTGTGAACAAATTGAAAATCAATACCCCTGTATAAATTTATCAGAGAATTGAACTCACCAGGAAGACTGCTGCCTCTCAAACTGGAAATGCAAATAAACTTGGATCATGGCTTACTGGTCACAAAAGCCACAGCTGCAGATGCCTAGAAATCTCCTCAGGGAAGCTCACTGATTTNCTGATGCTGAGCACAGACTAGCTAGGGTGAGAAAAACTTGTGGAATCAGACTGAGGAGGACCCCCACTTTACCTTGTGGAATCAGACTTTGCCCACACTTTAGCTTCTGAGTTGTACCTCTAGATGCTTCATCAAGTTCTGAGGAAGATAAATTAGGAGAAATCNTCTCCCAACCTTCAGCAAGGGAAAGAGAGACATAGCCATTTTGAAATAAACACATAGCACTGTTCTTGGTAGAANACTTCTACTGAATGGAAAGTATGTTACCAGACTCTAACCAGCTTGTGCTTCACCAAGGCTCACTCATCTGAAAGGGTGGAGGATTTACCTCTAGCCATCTCTAGTTTTCTTCTCTCAGTGCAGTGAAAAAGAGAAGCTAAAGAAGTACCTTTGAAGGCTAATGCCCAAACACACAGGAATCAAAAACGACTAATACATAGTCACAGAAATACACATAGCTTCCTACCTTAAACTATCAGAGAATTGCAGGGACAGTGTGGGGGGAGCTGAATTGTGGGTTGTTGTGCCCAGATTAAGACTCTCAAAGAGACCATCAGAGACTTACGGAGTCCAGAATGCAAAAGCAAGGTTTATTGTTGGTACAAGCCTAGGCAGGGAACTCGTCCACCAGCTCTCGTTGCAGCAAGAGGCAGGGAGGAGTTACTCTTTTTTTGTGAGGCTAGCTTTTTAAAGGCAAAAACCACAAGAAGAGTGATACAGGCCTTTGCATCATCTGATTGGGTGAGGGTGTTTATCCTTTGAGTTTACTGGTTGGGGGTTACAGTTATCACTTTGGGGCAGGCCTGGACAAGTCCCAGGCTCTGTCCTTTTAGCTGCTGTGGAGGCTGGCTGGCCTCACACGTTCTCATTGACCCATGCACGTAGCTCTAAGTTGGTGAGGGGTCCCAGACACTAAACAACTGGCTGAACCTTGAGCAGTCAGAGTACATGCAGAAAGGGAGCTACTNCAAGGACTATGTCATAGCCCTCCCAGAAACTGCTTGCTTAAGTCTCAGGAAACTGAAATTGAGGCCTGATCTCTGAGAGCATACTGAGNAGCCTGTGTGTGGCATCTGCTTGGCCCTTTCATGGGTTATTTTCTTTCCTATGATTTACNCTGCTATTAAGCCTATAAGGGACAAGTATCTGATGTCCTCCNTTTAGTAGCTTCNNTTCCTCATGTCCCAGGAGCCTCTGCTGGCCACACTTAGCTTTGTGGTTTTCCAGCTTAGACAGNTTCTCCCTACTTCTTCAGAGTTATCGCTTTGTACCTTTTGTGTAGGTTAATGTTAATATCCACAATGTAGGGTGATGGTGGGTTTTCTCTCAAGTGTGTTGGGTATGGGGGTGTGGGGTATGGGGGAAGGAATGGAAGCACTAAACTATTTCCAACTAATTTGCATCACTCACCCCACTGGAGGGATGGAGCTGTGGATGTGGAGTATCTCCCTGCAACTGCAGAAATCTTGGACTCTGTAACAGTAAAGTTCACATCAGATATGTGGCTCTAGAAATTGGTCTATGTGTTGACCTAAGGCCATGAACTATCAAACTCCAGATCTTCTTAGTTGAAGAGGTCTGCTCCCAGATACAAAATGTGGGGCTACCTTGCCCTTCACAGTGACTGGCTAAGCTTAGCCTCCTGCCACCAACACTTCTCAGCTGGTAAACACCAAGTCTACCTGGGATACCCCTCAGCCTGGGTCTGTATAGGTTGAATTCAGGCTCCCTGCTCTATGAGTATTNTTATTCTCAGGTCAGGACTGAAAGTAGCTTAGTTGTAAACAATGAATTTTTTTATTATGAAATTTTTTATTCATTTTATATACCAATCACAGGTTCCCCCTCTTCCCTCCTCCCAACCCTCCAGCCTTCCTCCCCAAACCATCCCCCATTCCCTCCTACAAGAAGGTAAGGCCTCCCATGGAGAGTCAGCAGAGCCTGGTACATTCAGTAGAGGCAGATCCAAGCCTCTCCCCCCGCATCAAGGCTGTGTAAGGTGTCCCACCATAGCTAGTGGGCTCCAAAAAACCAGCTCATCACCAGGGATGGATCCTGATCCTACTGCCAAGGGGCCCCTTAAGCAGATCAAGCTACACAACTATCTTGCTTATGCAGAGGGCCTAGTCCAGTCCCATGGAGGCTCCACAGGTGTTGGTCTAAATTTCATGAGTTCCCACTAGTTTGGTTTGGTTATCTCTGTAGGTTTCCCTATCATGATCTTGATGCTCTTGCTCATAGAATCCCTCTTCTCTCTCTTCAACTGGACTCCTGGAGCTTGGCCTGGTGCATGGCTGTGGATCTCTGCATTTGCTTCCATCTGTTACTTGAGAAAGGCTTTATGATGACAGTTAGGGTATTCACTGATCTGATTACTGGGGTAAGCCAGTTCAGGCACCCTCTCGACAATTGCTAGTAGTATAAGCTGGGTTCATCCTCATGGATTCAATAAATTCTAAATATGGTGCTAGCCACCATCCTTTGACCTAGGGATTACTTCCTCACTATTGAACAGTTTCTCCAGTCACCAGAGAAGTCATTGTTCCAGCAACACCAGCAACTGGATTTGAGGCTTTTGAGGGCTGTGGTCTTGTC
>LZPO01009426.1:0-20985 GCA_001675575.1 Neotoma lepida
CTTCAAGTATCAAGTATGATGAACTCAATGTAATTCATGCATTCCAGAGGCTACTGTCATTTTAGGGTGTACTGACTGGATTAAATTTAAGGCGCCACGGCAGTCAGGACAGTACACAGAGGCGCCATGGCAGTCACAGGACAGCACACAGAGGCGCCACGGCAGTCAGGACAGTACACAGAGGCGCCACGGCAGTCAGGACCAATGGGTGGAGCTCACTTGCTCTTCTTTTATGAGTNGAANCACGCTGTGGCCTGATACCGTGCTTGGAGCCATCAAGCACGATCGCTCCATCTTGTANGAAAACACTTGAGTGTGATCATCTATCAAATGAAATANTTACTTAAGTGAATTCCACACCAAGTTACAAACTCTAAAACATAACNTCTGTCTTCTATGCTCCNTTTCTCACTCTNATCTCCTCCTTTCTGTCCAGCAGAGGTTATTACTGGCAAGGTCTCCGTGAGGGAGTCTAATAGGACCTGGGAAGCAAAACATATGCAGATACAAACCATTTCATTTGTTCAAGTATTGGAGTGGCCTTCAAAGAAAGATGGATTCCACACCAGCCAGGACTCAAGTAGAGGCCAAAGCTGCCAACATATTTGGAAGGCCAGACTCTTACAGAAGTGAGATTCTCAGCATCTTCTAGAGAGAATATAAATGGGGAATGAAAGCAAGCTAGAATATTTGATACTTAGCAGCTCATGGATTTTCAGTGCCAATATTCAATTTCCATAGCCGATGTAACTAACTTGTCCCGTGAAACCAGCAGGACTACCAACACAAGATACAGGCCATTAAGAGCTCCTCAGTTTCCCCATCTGCTTAATGTTGCCACAAATTCTTCAATTCCCATTCAGAAAGACACATAATGAGAATTTAAAGTGTGTGGTGTATTTGAAGAAAGGAGAGCTATCAACTGAAACAGAGTAGGTCGTGGGATCTCAGAATCCACACAACTTTTTCCTTTTATCCTCCTGAATATGTGACTTTCAAGCTGAGCCAAAGTCAGCCCATTGCACTTATGCCTTAAATTAAATTGAGAACATTGGCGAAGTCCCACGAGGAGAAAAAGCAAAACCAGAAATGAGGCTCTGGTTTTCTTGTGTATACAACTGTATGAATAGGAAAAGGGAAATGATATCCTCATGGTTGTCAAGACAGAAAGGCCAAAATCACTCCCTGCGAGCATTAATGCTAATGAGGAAAAAGCCGTGGCTACACGACTTTCCTCTTATCCTGTGTTACTCCTATGAAGAAAACCTTTCAAAGTTGGGAATAACATCTCCAGATGCCTGATATTATCTTCAGAGTTTTCCTCTAGTGCTTATCCTGAAGAAAGGCAAGTTTTGTTGGAGCCCCTTAGATGCCCCCAAGGTAGATATAACACAGAGAAGATATAGGCGTCATTTTTCTTTGATGAAGAACTTTAGTAGTGAGTAGGTTCCCTTGGTTGATCCATCCCTGCCTGCAGAGTGTCTGATGGGGAATTTTTAATGTGGAATCTGGAAGTATTAGTTCTAAAAATCTCAGTGTGAACTGACTCAAAGAGTTGGTGCTCTACTCACAGAAGAGAATCTTCAATTGACATGCACTCCTCCCACCCCCTCACACACACTTTTGAAGAGAGACCATGTCCATAGTTCGCAAGTAGTCCCACCCACTTACTCTCCTGGATTCTTAATAATGAAGTCTTTTTCAGTTGTGCTGACTGTATTGTCAAAGATCCAGCCCAGGCACGGCACGCAGAAAACACTTAGCTCAGCATTCTCCCATCAGTGAGGTCCAGACAGTTGCCCAAGAGCACACTGATTAGTCATACTGCAAAGGCAATGCAACAGAACTTTCAAATAGCTTGGCTCAGCCATGCACTGAGTTATGGGTGTTGGGTCCATAACGTTTCAGCTGAGGGAAATGGGATTATTCACTCTTCTCTGGGCTAGATCTCTCAATGTTGACGTATATGTGTACTAGACAGCAGCCTGGACACCGGGAAGAACTTGAAAACTGCTCCTCTGTGTTCTAGTTCAGTGATCATCAAATACATTGTCTGCTGATGCCATTTGTTTTCTATAAATGCTGGAAATGTGCTGGCCTGTTCTTGTTGCACTGAAGAGGATCGGTTTTCGACCAGATAATGCCACAGGGTGAAGGGCTGAGCCTCCCTGTCNTTCTGTATCATATCCCAACAGGAGGACCAGGTCCTGATGGTCAAGTCTCCTGCTTCCTGCCCCTGACATGCCTTCAGGCCCTTGAATTCTTTTGCTGTACTACTATAATAGGCTTTTCTTAAGGTTTTAAAAAAAAATTCCTTGGGGAGAGCATAAGCTGATGGGTCAACCTACCGGCATTAGTTTACTAAATGTACATAGTATCAAACTGCCCTTGAAATTGAGCTCACTTCAGCCTTCCTATTTTAATTTCCAGCAAAACTGGATCCATGAAAGAAGTTGAAACTTGGGGAAAACTTCCATTCATATACNTGGAGGAGGGAAGAAGGGTAACAACAAAACCACTTTAAGGGGTGATGCTTAAAGCCAAAACGTGAAATGAGCCAATTCCCACTCANCTCAACCAGCATTTGGTACCTTTCAAATCAACTTGTTTCAGAAAGCCACCATTATTTTAACTCGATTTTTCCCATCAACAGTGTAGGTGAGGCTCAGCTGACAGCTAGGTTCTCTAAGCAAGTCTGCTGGAGCTGATACAGGTGTCTAGGATCAGCTAAGAGCTGTCTAGAGGTTAAAGCATCTTGGTGCTCATCCCATGGTCTCTTAACTCTCAGCAGGCTTACTTAAGTTTGACCTCAGACAGGCTTTCAGTGGAAANAGTTGAAAGAGGGTCTATGGAGGCCTTCAGTTGAATGTTGCTGCTTTTTGTCNTGCAAAGTCAGATGGGGTATNTGTGTGCATACTCCTCTTCACACTGACAAGTTGTAAAGTAACACTGTAGAGGAANAAGGCCTCAGGAGGCCTAGACTGTCACTTCATGGTCCACCAGAAGCCTGATGTTAGATGCTGGTGGATCAGAGGAGAGCAGNTGCAACCTGAAACTAANCAGAAGACACNGATTCCAAGTGGAAAGGGNATTTGTTTTTTCATAGACCCAAAGATGGAACAGTGTTCTCAGTTTTGAACTGGAACATAAAAGGTAAAACTACNAAGAAAATAAGAAAGAAAGCAGTTGTGACATGGTTTTTTGACCATAGAAAGGTTAGGTAAGGGGTTTGCCTCTTTGGGTTAGTTATGTTTTCATAGCTGCGACCAGAACACTGAAAGAAACTATGTAAGGAAGTATTTATTGTGGCCCACAGTTGGAGAGGACAGTCTGTGATGAGTGAAGAGCCATTTACATCCAGGCTGACCTGGAAACACAAGGCTGCAATGGGCAAGGGCCATAACCTGTAAGGGCCTATGAGTCCTTAGTGACCTGTGTCCCCCAGCTAAGTCCCACCTACTAAAGGTAACATGGCCTCTCACAATCATGCCACCAGTCAGAAAACAAGAATTCCAAATGAGCTTGTGGGGAACATTTCAGATTCAAGCCAAGCTCTCTTTGTTTCTAGATAATTCTTACTATTTCTCTGTTGCTGGGCTTCACTGGTTTTGATAGTCTCCAAGCCATGACACCACGTATCCTGCACAGAGGAAGTAGCTGTTCTTGCNGCACTGAACAGCGTAATGATTGGCAGAACTTCACAGTTGTCCTTTTCATAAAGGTTAGGAGTTGCTTCTATGTTCCTGACTTGAGAATTTTTATCATGAATGATGTTGGGTTTTGATAGTGTTTTTTCTGTATCAAGTTGAGGTCATTGTATTTCCCCTTCAANCTGTTAATGTGATACGTGGCATTGGTTAGCTTTAATCTCATGCAGTTTTACAGCTCATCAATGCAGTGTTCTATAGTGATCTATTTTTATTATTTTTACATATTATTGAACTTAATCTGCTTATTTCTTTTATTATATATAGTTTCATTAAAGGTATTAATNATTGCTTTTCTTCTAATCCCATTGTCTGATTTGGGTATCAATTTTAATGAAAATAAATTGACAAATATTCTCTATTTTCTACTTTTAAAAATAATTTGTGTCATGCTGACACTTTCCTTATTAAATTGATTGAAATAATTCACCAGTTGAAGCAATTTGAGTTTTTAGTGTTCTCTGAAGAGAAATGTTTAAAACAGCTTTAAGGGATGAATGATAAAGCTGAGGGTGGCTTAGTTAGTAAAACGCTTGATGTGCAGGAATGAGGACCTGAGTCCAGATCCCCAGCACTCACTGGAAATGTTGAATGGGGCAGTGTGACCCTAGAATTCCAGTTTTGGGAAGAGAAGCAGGAGGATTGCTGGGACTTATTTGTCAGTCAGTCTGGATGAATCATGAGCTCCAGGTTCAGTGAGAGAGCCTATCTCTAAAATAATGCGGAAAGCCACAATGTAAAGCAACTCATATCAACCTTTGGCTTCTACATGTGCACACACACATACACACACATATAATATATGTATATATATGTATATATAGAAGGAGAGAGAGAGGGAGGGNGGATAATGATTTTGGTGTTTTTGTTTCTTCTATGGACAGCTCTAGAAGTTTTTTCATTTCAAGGAATGTGTTCGTTTTTAAATCTAAGCACAAACATTATTTGGTATATTGTAATTCCCTGCTATAATTCAGATTCCTGTAGNTTATAAGGTGGTGTCCTCCCTTTCATTTCCTGATACTGGTTTCAAGGAACCAGGTTTAGTTCCATTAATTCCTGTTATTAACCCATGNTCTATTTTACTGATTGCCACTCTGATTTCCTCCTTCTCTAATCCCTGAGTTTGATTTGCACCCCCTTTCCTCCATTTTAAAGTGAAAAGCCTAAGAACAACAGATTTTAAGCACCCATTATTTCTAACATAAGCATTTAAAACTTGTGTTTTTTCTTTTAAACATTGTTATTGTNTTAAATGTTAAAACAAATATTATCATACTATGCTTTCATTTTATTTCAGTTCAAAATATTTTCATTAATCCTGGTGCTTTTTCCTTTGAACCATGGGGCAGTTTAGAATTCCAATGTGCAACCTTAATATCTGGGAAGAGTACTCTGCTTTATTCAATCAGTTAGCTAATTCAAAACTAATCTTATCATAAAACACCATCATAAATACACCAAGAGTAATGTCTGGGCAATATTTGGGCATCCCATGGTCTTGTCAAATATACACATATACCAAACCGTAATACCATCTACAAAGAGAAATAAATCATAGTATGTCCTAATTTCTTCATTAGACATATTCCCTCCCATTTAATTATTTCTTTATTTGTGTATTTAGTCATTTATGTGCAATACCTCCACTTCACAGGGCACTTACTTATTTAAACAATTAAAATTCTGAATAGCTTTCGAGTCCAAGTAATATAACACTCATATTTACTATACAGAGAACACTTAATTATTTTATNTGCTTTCATATATTACATCAAAAATTAACATATAGTTAGTATTTTGACAAATTATGTCCCAATATGTGAATTTTTGGGGTTAAATGTAGTTTTGAACTTAGTTACACATTCTCCTAACTTACATTATTGTTGTTAGTTGTAAACACCTTAAATCAAGTATATAAGTTTTTGTATATTATTACCATGAGAATTAAAGGAGATTTATATAGAATATTTGAACAGAATTAGAGACAATGGTACACAAAACATTTGGGTGCCCAAGAGAAGGGATGCCCAAGTGAGGGAGCTGGAAGCCCTGGTTTTTCTGATGAGTGTGTAGGCATTTGATATGAACCCATTACTACCACCATGTTGATTCTACCTGTGGACAGGTAAATTTGGAGCTGCCTCATCCACTGCAGACAGTTGGGGAGGGGCAGCCATAGTGCTCTTGACCACTGACTTCAGATAGACCACTTGCATCAGATAGAGCAAGCCGTCAGCGGAGCTGAGCAGAGTGTGAAAGGCTTATCCACTGAATGCCTGCAGTTTGAAAACACTAAGCCAGAAAGTTTGTGTCCTGCCCAAGCATGTGAATTTCTTTAACGAATAAATTTTCAACTTAAAAGAGTTAAAGAGAAAAATGTGACCAGAATGACCTTGCCTTCTTTTCTGTTTCAAAGGCACTTACAGACTTTGGCTCACATCAGGTGAATATGACCTGATCGCAGCATAGGCAAGCTCTCACACAAAGGTTTTGGATCTTTCAAACTCAATATTGGTAACTGNGACTGAAGAGAAAGCCCTCAGCATCTGCTTCTGATGACTGGGCTCTGCTAGTGTTTTAAAGGAAAGACCTGGAAACTCCTGCTCAGAAAACCAAAGTCCGATACAGTTTTCTGTACCTGAGCTGTGTCTCACTGGCTTGGTGACTGTATTCTACCAGGGCCACATATTTTTTACATTATAGTATTATGCTTCATTTCAGAANGTACCAAGGTTTTTGTTCTAGTGGGTTTGGGGTGGCTTTCTCATGTATACCTGTTTACTTAGTACATATGTGTATGAAAATATGAAATATATATCATGCTTAGAGAAAAGATCCTATCATTTCCAATGGGACAGGCTAAAGGACACCAAGCCCCAGCACAATGTATAGGAGGGTTTATCAGAGTGCAGCATTTAAGGACATACTGCAACTTCCTAGAACATCAGCTGTGTTTTTATTTCATTGTATTGTCCTAGGTGTAGATAGCTCAGCACTTTACTATCACAGGCTCTCAAATCAAATCACAACAAAAAGAATGTATACGTGGGCAAAGGGTATAGCTCAGTGGGGGAGCACTTGCCCAGTGTGCACAAAGCTTTGGGTTCAAGTCCTAGCATCTNCCAACACACACACAGCATTTATGAACTTAATTGAAACATACTGAGTAATTATTTAATGGAATATTTTTTAATTTCTAAAAGTGTATATTCAGCTCTGTGATCTTCTGTGCCTTTGGTTTTAATCTCACTTCTGTTCTCCAGCTTATCACCAACAGGACCAGAGAAGAAAAGACGAAAGAAACCAAAAGCAAATCTTTAATCTTTTGTGGATTTTCTGAAACAGTCCCGTCAACAGCAGTTTTAAGAGAGCAATTGAAGCCAATGGCTAAAATTAGCCTGGGGATTATCAGTCAGCATCATTTACCAGAGCTGTCTCGGATTCACATAACGACATGGTGCAGAAACNGAGCACATGCACGCACGGTGGCTCCATGTGCTGGTTGTGTTTAGGAAATCATTGCATTAAGTATGAGTGGGAGAGAGACTGTCTGTTCATGCAAACATCTACCTGCTTTGTGATGGAGGTATTTCCCTTCCTATTTTTCTAATGAAAACCACAGGGTAATTGAATCTATGTATGATGTACTGGTTGTAATACTGAGTGCCNTAATAAAATGACCTTTTCTCTGTATTTCCACTAATTGGCTTTTAAAATGCTTTTGATGTTGCCAAAGAGGTCAAAGATCAATGAGTGGCTTGTTAGTCTAAATCATTTATTTTTATCAGAAAACAAAAATAAAAGCTATTGAAGAAAAAAACAGAATTTTGAAAGACATCCACAGTCTATTTGCCTTTGGCGGGTACTGTGATTTTTCCTTGGCTCCTCCAAGTACAATCTGTCTAATCAGGGGATTAGCAAGTAGACTGAAGAAATGTAACAAAGTTTTGTGCAGCAGTAAATATTTGCAAAGCAAAACTTCAGAAAANTCCACAATACATTTAGTGTCATTGATTTTAAAAATTCCAAGGTATTTCTAAAATCATTATCAAATAGCCTGAAGAAGCACAAGCCAGACAGTCATCAGACAGTAGACAAGTGCCATTCTGTGTTCCAAGAAACCCATCAAGTCCATGCAGAGAACAAAATGATGGGAGAGAGGACACTGAGATGAAAACTTCCCTTGGTTGCTAATTTTAAAATATTCAACTCTAACCACGTGGATGTGTGTCAGCCCACGGAGGAAAGATACTGTGCGCGGAGCTCTTAGGACACTGTTTGCAAATTCTCTGAAATGAGAGATGCAGTTCCTGGGATTTCCAAGAAGCAACTGATTTGTAAACAACTGATTACATTCACTGAAATGCACTCGTTATGTTTTAAGGACGAGATAAGAACTTTCTGCAAGCATGGTAGATTGCTTTTAAATTAAACAATAATTGTGGGTTTCAGGACTGGGGTGGGGGGGCTGCTGACTGATTAGAATTAAGTCTTGGCCTCAAGGAAGGCATGGGGTCATTAACCCTTAATGATCATTTACCTTAAAGAAATGTTCTAGGTTGTGGGCTGAAATTCTCTTAAATAATACACCGAGGCTGAAAGGGATGTTGACAAGTGTTTTAATTGCCATAGCTAAGTAAGGACCTCAGGTCACGTTGAGTTTACTGTCCTAAAGAACAGACACACAAAGAATACTTTGTCATTATACTGACAATATCCAGACAGGTAACTTTTTATTCTCTTCCTATTACTTTATCCCATTTTAAAATTATTTTACTCACTGCTACCCACTTATTCAATAATCATTCTCTTTTAATTAATTTACTTTTTATTTATTCTTTGTATCTTTCACATTATGCTTCCTAATTCCACCCATCTCCCCCCCACCCCAAAATAAAACAAAATAAAACTTAAGAGGAAAAGAGGGGAAAAGAAAGAAATAAAAAAGAGGGGGAAAATCTTGTCATGGAAGCTGCAGTGTGACACAGTGAGTCACACAGTAAACTGCTTTATCTATACATCTTNACATGCAGACCTTCATCCCTAAGAATCATTGATTTGGTTTGAGGCCCTGGTCTCTGCTACACCATCAACACTGGGCCCTCAATGGGACCCTTTTTAGACATCCCATTGCTGCTCTGTGTCATGGAGATACTGCAGCCCTGGGTCCACAAGGCTGACACTTCACACCCTGTGCTTCATCAGGTCACAGATGGGGTGGATGTTGGGGTGACTCAACCCATAACCCTGGTTCTGGGCCTGGGTAGTTGCAGGATTGGTCAGCCCACCAGCTCTCCTGTTCTCACCACCAGGGTGAGCTCTCCTGCATTGTCCTGGTGAGTTCACCGTTCACAGTGATGAACAAGAGGCNGGGACAGTTCTGCTTTCACATCCTCAGGGTTGGTTCTCCCACACCTACACCTTCAGGGCCAGCTCTACTGTGTTGTCCAAGTGTAGGAGCCACTCTTCCAAGTGCTGCAGTTGATGAGGCGCAGGGACAGCTCTCCCACATGCCTCAGACATCCATTCTATGTGGGGACAATATTTGCTTCAAAGTGGTGACTATTTTCTTGGGAGTGAAGACAACAGTTCTGACCTCTGGAAATGGAGTCAACTTTGAGAATGTTATTGGCACTGGTCCACCCTTCACTTTCCTAACTTCTTTCCCATTATCTCTCAAAGAAAATAGTTATAGAACAAATATAAAGCAATTTCTACTGTGAGAAGAAGGGCCAAGTCATCAGTTAGGAAAGAATTGTCAATAGTCATTCTTGAGTATCCACCCTTTATCTATGACTTCACTGCATGCACAGAAAAGGGTTCTCTTCAATATTGACAGTGTGAAGGAAGAAACACATAAAGAGGCTGTTTTCTCCATGTTATAGAGGATTTAGAGCCTGCTGTGGGGGAAGCAGGAAGGCAGGTATCCAGCCTTGGGAGGAGGGAGTAAAGGAAGACAAGGGAGTCAAAATTAACCCAATGTAAGTGCCAGTTCATGCTGGTTCCTGGTTAGGAGAAAAGGAGCTTCTGGAGCTCTGCCACCAATGGATAATTTTAATTCTTTCATAGCATGATGAACAAATTTTCATCCCACTGGTTTTGAATACCTTCAGTAGCTGTGAGCTNTAGATCAAATGAGTGCACAGTGCTTAATCTAAAAAATATTCGGAGAAAATTGTAGTAGACCTTGACACTTAGTGTCATGATCCTCTACCCACCCCAAGCCCATTCCCATTGCCTCTGCCTGGGTAATCATGCTTTTTGAAAGATTTCAGACAGACTAGATAACCTTTGGCTCAATTTAGCAGAAGCTGTGGGCATTTTCTTTTGNTTTACATTGGGAAGTCCAGCTGAAGCTTAGCAGTTCATTAAGACAATTCTTTCCTAACTGATGACTTGNCCCTTCTTCTCACAGTAGAAATTGCTTTTTATTTTTTCTATAGCTATTTTCTTTGAGAGATATGGGAAAGAAGTTAGAAAAGTGAAGGGTGGACCAGTGCCAATAACATTCTCAAAGTTGACTCCATTTCCAGAGGTCAGAACTGTTGTCTTCACTCCCAAGAAAATAGTTACCACTTTGAAGCAAATATTGTCCCTACATAAAATGGAAATGGAAAAGGTGATGGACCTGTAAAGGTCCCTACCACAACACCCATCTTCCAATTTTAAACCAATAAAATCTTGCCTTAATTATCTTTTATTTTCTTCTTAAGTAAAGTTTAAGTGGTGTGTGTGTGTGTGTGTGTGTGTGTGTGTGTGTGTGTGTGTTTGTGTACATACTTGTGTCCACAGGGCACATGTGGACATCAGAGGGTGGTTTTCAGCAATTGGTTCTTCCTTCCATAGAAGGCTTCAGGGATCAACCTGAGACTGTGGAATAGCAGGGCAAATGTTTTTACCTGCCGAGCCATGTGTCCTCAATTAGAAGCCAGGACCCACTTTAAAAGGCAGGGTGTGGTGGTGTACACATGTCATCTCAGCACTGGGGAGGCAGAAACAGGAAGTCCTGGGGCTCACTGGCCAGCTAGCCCCACCTACTTACTGAGTTCCAGGCCAATGAGAGAATCTGTCTGAGCAAAAGAGGGTAAACAGTGCCTGAAGAACAATATCTAAGGTTGTCCTTGTGCACACACACACAGATGCATGAATACACCACATACATGCCCCAACACACTAATTATCTTTTACTTCCACATGCTACAAAAAGAGTGAATCACAGATCTGTAGGTCATTACAAAAACATTCCTCTGTCTAAGTTCTTCCACAGTAGAAATGTATTATGTTTATGTCCAACGAAATATGAAATCATCACAACCACCCTTAGTTATTGTCTTCTTTGCTAAACTACTTGCAGATTGATCTCATGATGAATGCTGAGAATATTCTATGAGTTTTTTACATTTTTATTTGGAGATAAAGTTAACTCCATTGCTTTGAACAGTTATTCTGAATTCCCTTTTCCTCTGGTAGCACATTATTCTAGAATGTGCCCTGTGTAGTCTTTNTCTTGAGTAGAAGAACGGTTGTCATGTGACATCTTATGGTGGACATCAATGAACACAGAGCCACAGTTTCAGAATTAGATCTATTTTCTCTTGTACCCTCGCTGTCTCCAAATCTAGCCCAACCTCGTACTGAGGCTCTCGGGAATGGCACTTGAAAACCAGTGATTTTGAATAAACTATCACTTACTCTATTGGGTTTTTTAAATTTAAAAACCTTAATCAGAATCATACAGTCAAAACAACTTCTTAAACTTAAAATTTTGAATAATCTTATGATTCTTGGTTTGGTTTACATTTTTTCTGGCTCTCTGAAAATAATTTGTGGAACACATCTGCATCTGGAAGCTTGCAGCAGAGGGTCAGACACTAGCTGACACCCAAAATGCAGCATAAACACCCACAGTAGGTCTCTTGTGCTTCTGTGTGTGGATGCTGAAGGTGGACACTTACAGACTGTGTGAGATATCATTGGCAGTCAGGAGTAAGAAGGATGCAACTCAATAGAGAGGTGGAGTTTCTTTTTTGCCAACATCTCCCTTCTTGCTTGTTCCTTGCCTCTCCTTAGCCAGATGAGATAAATTGGTAGTGAGTCACTTCTGAAAGATGGTAGAAAACCAGACACTGGATGGTAACACAGGATCTTACCTTTCAGAACCCAACAGAAGAAAGGGAAATTTTCTCATAGACACTCTGGAAGAAGCCAAAAACTATCACACTAAGCACATTTTCAGAATGATACCCACTGGAGTATCAGTGTTGCCATCAAAGAGTTAATGCTATCTCTATAATGTACTCCTACTCCCAAAGAGAAAATAACTAACGTGGGGTTAGGGACTGGATGCCTTAGTAATGGGGAAATTTCACAAGGACCAGGAATCTTTAAGATCAGACCTCATACCATCTGTTAACTAATGCAGAATTACTGGAAACTTCTGTGAAAGTGTATGTGGAGAATATAAATAGTGGAATACTGTAATTTATTACAATTACANTGTATAGAGTAAAAATGAAAGAAATACTTCATGACTGAAAGCTGAGGCCATTCTTATATCAATTGTAATAAGAAGAAACACTGGCTGCTTCAAGACTTGCCCATAAATCAGAAAAAAGAAACTTGCACCAGCCTGGCTATGTACTGTCTAAAATATAATACACAGACTCCCTTTCTGTGTCAGCCCATGAGCAGAGAGCAAGCCAAAGTACCCACTGGCTGGTGTGCAAATGGGTGCAAATGGTTTCACACTGAAGATAGTCTCCACATCAGTGGGCTGCTTCTCAGAACAGTGCAAGGATCCCTGCAACAGTGTTTCGCCAGAGATCAAAATTTGGGAAACATCTGGTGCTTTAGTACAGCTATTGGGCAGATCTGATAAGAAACCAGTCACTGTGACAAATTCAAGGAGGAAAACCCATCACCGGGCTGTAAGGACTATATACTCTATTTTTGCTGGCCCCAGAAGGTCAGAAACACACCTTCCCTATAGCCATATATGGCCATAGGCCACTGGGCANGTTTTTTAAAATGAATGTTCTGATCTGAGCATGCTCCTACAATCCAGTGACGTTCTTACTCAGGGTGGTCTGTAAATATTCTAAATCTTGGCTTACTATATAAAATTACAAGGAAGCGTTATTCTGCATCACTCCGTGCACTGGACATCCGCAGCTAGGCAAACCCTACAAAGTACATCACTCTCCTGAAAAACATCTTTTAAAAAAATGAGATGGTTTCCTTTTTTCTCCTTGCTTTTCCTGCCTTTTGCCTGACTCTGCCCTTTGGCTGTGTGCGTTCTGGGCTGCAGGAAGAAGTGTGAGACATCACACTTGTAAGTCAAGACCAGCATGGAGCTTTTCTTACAGCACAAGGGAAGAGCAGTTCCCCCATGCACTTTTCCTCCTNTCTCTCTCCAGCTACTTCTCCGAGCTGTGTCTCAGGCTTTGTGCTGTGTTTGCCTCACTCTGAGAAGGAGATTTCTCTCTCTTGATGACCTTGCACCAAAACCACCCCAGTGCCTGAGAGGAATCCCAGATAAAGAAGGAAAAGACGAAAAGATGCTTAAAATACTTTCCAGTCATCCAGGGAAATTTAAAAAGGGGGAGATAGCTTCACTGGGGGAAAACATGGATCCATTTTTAAAGTCGATGTATATGTGAGAACTGGAATTTGGTCAGGGTGATATTATTGGTTATGTTGGTTTCAATTTTTTCCATGCTTGTGGTCTAATTAATTGTATCACTTTTAACTTCTTTTAACTTGATGATGAGATACAGACCACAATGTTGAATTAATCCTGGCTCAAATCCCAGCTCAATTGTACTGTTAATACCATGTGGTCATCTATTAGAATTTCCCTTCAAATTAACATGATCTGGTAACTAAATGTTGAGAACCGGACCCATAACCTGAGCTTCGAAAGAATCACGGTGATTTTTCCTGATTTGTGTCTCCAAGTTTGGAAGGGCAAGGGCGTGCGTTTTGTTTTCACGCATGTCGTGTTTTGCCAAGTCAGACATCTTTCTACACNGGATAAGATTATAATGGCAGTGCAAAGTAGTTCTCTTGAAACCTTCTCAACCAGATTATGTGCTGCATTCCATTAAACCTGTGTTTGAAGTTACTAGGATTTGCTAAAATATTTGATAATGCCTAAGCAGATAAGAGATTATATGCTTTATGTATACAGAGGAAGGATTTGTTCCAGCTTGGACACAGTGTATTAATTGGCCACCTACAGTGAGCAGTGTTTAATATCCGCCCCTGCCCCCCCCAATCCTTCCTTGCTGCCTTTCGGGAGAAGATCGTGTACGTACCCACTGGACTAAATTTGCTAACTTTCTGGAGCACATTAAACAATGTGTGCTACTTGTGTCATATTACATTAACTTCACTCCCAAGGACAAGTTGTATATATCTGTAATAAATAGCCCCTCGGGGATCAGATCAAGATTAAGAGAGAGAAAGCATGCCGCTGCTGTAGTTAAGTAATTTACAATATCTCAGCAAATGCTTGCAAAGAAATGTGTGCACCAGCAGGGCAGGCTAACAGCGTGGTGGATGCTGGTGACGACACTGCAGAGTCAGCTTTGGTTTTGTTTTTGGTTTTTTTGGTTTTTTTTTAAAGAAGAAATCTTCATATTCTGTAGTGTCGAGTGCTGTGGTGTTCACTATACCGAAAGTGCTTTCACATGGGTTTTTGAGCATCTCAACAGTGTTTCCCACAGGTTAGGACAGACATCAGCATTAGAGCAGTGGGAGTCAGGACACTGATAGCGGTAAAGGGGAGGGGGACGCAGGACTCAGTAGTGGTGATGGAACCCAGGAATGTTAATTTAAACTGGAAAACTTGCTCATTCCAGGCCAAAGGTTTCAACTAACCAGAACAACCTAGAGCAGAAAGCACCTTAATAATTGGGGGGTGGGGGAATACAGTGAGGTTGAGAAATTGGCTGTNATTAACCAGGATGTATGCAGGATCAATGAACAAAGCCAGAAGCTGGACAGAGTGATGCTTACTTGTGATCCTAGGGCTCTGGGCTCTGAAGCAGAAGATCAAGGTTTCTAGGCCTTCCTGAGCTTTGCAATGAGACTCTGTTTCAAAATAACAACAACAAAATCCAGAGACTCCTAGAAAACTGGTTCATTCCCCAATGTGGAATTAAAATAGTTGTAGGCATGTCAGTCTGGTCTCACAGGAATACACACTCAGTCTTTTCCTCCTTCATAATACAGTTGTGTTCCAGATTTGGGTTTGAGAAGAGTCCTTTGTAGATGAGAAGTATTTGAGTGATATTCTGTGAATGTCACTTGGCTGTTGGGACAGTTGTACCTATTTCTATGACAAGTGGTGGCATGGATGTTCTGCCAGTTGGAGCTCTTAACTGTCCTGTCTTTCAGGAAATCTATGAGAGAGTGAATACATTTTCATTCATCTATGTCTGAAGATAGAAGAAAATAAGGAATAATCAGAGCCACCCTGCTCCCTGCCTGCCCTTGCTGAGGCATCCCTACATGGAGAGTTCACCACTACGGATTGGGTTTGAACATCAACCATATCCTTACACCAAGTTAAAAAACAGAATCAAATGTCTTTGAAACCATACTATCTCTGAAACCATCCAAGAACATAGTTCTGGCTTTAACCACTGCCTCAGCCGTGTGGGAGGGACTGTCGTCGGTTACCATCGAGTGCATCTCACACAGAGCTATGGAGCTTTCCTAGTTTGTTATATGATGAGGTCCTATGTGAACTCTTGAATACCTTGACAGTGTCCATCAGAAAAAGTAAAATAACAATAGCAATAACAAAAAAACAGAGAACAAAAGATTAATTTCTTGGTGTTGGCTGACAGGATAGGAAGGTCCTCAGTCAAGCTGCTGGCGGGGTAAAGGATGCTTCCATGCTCCAGCATGGTGAGAGAAGATGATTCAGCTGCAGTAGGATCCATGTGGCTACTAACAAGTTAAGAGATCCTATCTTCCCAGTCTTTCTCTCACTGTGCCCTCCTGGCTAGGAATCCAGAAAGGGGTTTGGGAAACCCATCTACATCTTTTCCNAAGTTTGCTTTCTCTAGTTAGAGAAGCAGCGGCCAAAATCTTAACCTGGAGGAACTGTCCCTACCTTGATGTTTGCCATACCTCAGCAGCAGCTACTATAGTCTGAGTGGGTTAAGCTTTGAGGTGGGAGAACAGCCTCCTTTTCTCTCTAGCCACCTCCCTTCCCCAGCCAGGCCTGCTTTAATGGACCTCAGTTCATGGCTGTCTAGACTGAGNTGATGAAGTATGGAGAGCTTTCACACAGATATCTTCATCCAGGAGGGATAAAAGGAGCTTCTTCCTTTAAAAGACTGTCCTGGGGCTTGTGAGAAGACTCTGGGTAAGGAAGAGTGCTTGTTGCACACATATGAAGACGGGAATTCAGATCTCAGCACCCACATTAAACANCCAGAAGTAGTCTAGAGCACTTATAACTCTGGTACTGTTGGAGGTGGAGACAGGAGGATTGCTGGGAATTGTTGGCTGGTAGCCTCAAAATAATAGTGCTGACTGTGGAATAATGTCTCAATATTTATGACTTTCTCTATCCTTGCAGGGGCACACATGAGTACATACACCTTTTACACAAATATCAAAGTATACACACACACATTCACACACTAGGAAAAAAAGATAGAAAGATAGATGACTGACAGATAGATAGATAGATAGATAGATAGATAGATAGATAGATAGATAGAAGATAGATATGATAGATAGATGATAGATAAATAGATGATAGATAGATAGATAGATGATAGATAGACGATAGATAGATAGATAGAAGATAGATATGATAGACAGACAGACAGACAGACAGATAGATGATAGATAGATAGATAGATAGATAGATAGATAGATAGATACTATTTCTTATTCTCTCTAGTATGTCCTCCATATTTTTGTGCATCCTCACTTACACTGAGTAATTGATAGTTCTTTGGTCAAATGAAAGCTCCCCTTCTTTCTCAAAGTCTAGCTTTAGAAAAACTGACACTGTTTCCCCAAGATTTTTAATAGTCCAGAAGATTTTGAAATTGCTAATGCATCTCAATGGACGCTTATATCTGAATCATCACTTCCAAAGATACCTCACCAATAGACTTCTGTTGGAGTGCTTAGCTCTGATCATACTTTCTTTGTATTGTCTTTAGAAATCTAAGAAGCTATTCTTGACTCTCATTGTTATGAACTTTATTTTTAAAGCAATTAAAATAAAATTTATGCAAAGCTGTAAAGACTAACCATTTTTCTACACTGGTTTAGATTACATGAGGGGGGAACTTTAATAATTGTAAGACATACCATAAAATTATCCTTTAAAGCATCACCGCCACTTGAAAGAGACAAGAATGTGCACTTACCTTTGCACACGCCTCTAATCTTCAAAATAAATTCATACCAGTAACTTTATGAGTCAGGGTCGTTTGTGTAAAATCAACCACAAAAATGAATACAATGTGACAATCTCCCAGATGTTCAGCTGAATTGCTCTAAAGAATATAAATGCCTATTACCTTCCCCCCTACTTTTTCCAATTAAGTACAAGCTTATTGTCTTCCCGGTCCTTAGTTTTTAAGCAAGGCACAGCATTCCCAAGTAAATTCTAAAGTTCTTGTAAAATGTCCTCATTCTTAGTTCCACAAACGGAAGGGTTCTCAACTACTCATCTCTAGGCCATCATGTGTGCTTCTGGCTTTGACCCTATAGCAAGTCACATTTCTTCAAGAGAACATTTTTCTTTCCATATAGGGAAAATATTTTTAATGAAATCTTTTTTAAAATTATAGTAAGTTCTGTTATTTTCTTCAGGATTTACATTTTTTAAATGTACTTATTTTTATTTCTGTGAGTGTGTATGTGTTAGTGTGAGTTTTTATGCACCACATTCCTGCAGGTACCTGTGGTGGCCAGAAAGCTCCAAATTCTCTGGAACTGGAGTTATAAATGGTTGTGAACCTCACTGTGTGGGTGCTGGTAGCTAGACCTGGGTCATGTACAAGGTCAGCAAGTGCCCTTAACCACTGAGCTACCTCTCCAGCTCCAAGCACATTGTAGTTTAATATGCTACCAGTTTGGGCAAATTTCCAAATTTACAAAAATGCCTCCTGGTGGTGGATAAAACTGAATACTCTGCATACATAATATCTACAGCATCTGAGGAAATAATAGCCCTTGCAAGAGCTGACCTAAGTTATCCCCACTAATGTCATGCAGGGAGTAACAGCAATTGTTCAGAATCTCTTCTTCCCACTCCTAAATCAGCAGGCAGTCCCAAAGCCATTTCTGGTACAGAACAAGCCATCCCGTTAAGTCCAGCCCCACTGCAAGCCCTCACCCTTCCTGCCTTCACCAAAAAAATACTTAGCTGATTGCTCTCCTTCAATTTCCCTGCTGCTAAAAGAAGATATGATAAATAATCCTTTTCTTTCCTACAGTGATGCTGGGGCAAGAGTTAGTTAACGGCTAGACACTATGCTGACAGTGATAAGATAGCAATCATAACAGATTATCCATGGTCTGATGACCAAACACCCACTGACATGTCTTGGTGAACACACCCAAGGTGATTTTGATGATATATGAACCAAGAGTTCTAGTGCAAACACAAAATTCAGCTTCACAAGAGTAAAAGAAAAAGGAAGACATAATTAACAGAATTGGCTTTGCAGAGAAGCCATAAGAGAGATCTTTTGTATCACCTTTAGGGAAAACCTCAGGGTCATAAGGTCTCTGTTGGGATGGGAAGAGGACTTGACAGTAGATATAGATATTACATAGGTGACAAAATACAATTTTGTGAGCTACTAAATGATATAATTTACAGTGAACCTTAAGTATATATCATATGTTACTATATCACTTTAATTTANGATTGCCATCTTCATAGAAGTGGGGTTTTTCCATGTTCTCTGAGGCTTCATTCCTTTTTTTCATGCCCACCCTGAGATGCCAGTACAAACAGGGAGTCCCCTTGGCCTCAAAGGGACCTTTGTGCTGAGATTTGCTAGTTTGGACATGGAACAAACTTTTAAAAGGGACATGAAGTTCTAAATTCCACCTGATTTCGTTGGCTCAGTATCTACAGATATTTTTCTAAAATGACCTATTTTTTCTTACTTTAGCTTGTCATAAAAACAAAAAAGAGGAAAATATGGATTTCACGTTATATTACCAATGCATAATATTTTGTACACAGGCAAAAATAAATTCAAGTTTCTATGGGGTCACAGATATACCAGACTTAATGGCTATGTAGTTTCAAAAACTTGTTCAATCTTTATTGTTTTCCTTTTGAAATTTCAATGAAAATAGCCTTTGAGTTGTATCAAGTGCAACCCAAATAAAGCAAAATAAATTGCAAACCTACCACGAATACAAGAATTATGCGGACACCATCTAAGTTACTTTAACGTAAGATATAAATCCAGAGATTTCTCATGCCATCATTTTGTAAATAATTACAGTTCTGCTGAAACTGTTGTATAAAGTTTACATGGGAGGTTCAGTGCACCCTTGCTCTTGTTTAGACCACTCGGAACCACCAGAGAGCTGTTGATATATGGCCGTGCTTTTCAGTGCCTGAGACATCTACTGCATGGGAGCATAATAAACAGGGGCATAAAGACAGGTTTGTGCAAGCAGTTTGCAGTGACCTTTTTGGCAGCTGAAATCCATCTTGAATACATGGTGCTGATGTGGACGGACATGTAAACTTAGTCTTGTTACCATAACTACTAGTTCTACAAATATACTCTGATGCCCAAAATGTACATCACTCTCAGGAAAGTGACTTTAAATGGAGAAATGCAGCCAAGGGGAAGCCATTCAGATAAGATCAAAACCCATCTATTACCAAGCAATCTCTGTGATCAGCTAACAGAAGTGTTGAAAGCATAGGGTTAGGTAGATCTAATCCACAAGCTTATAGAGTTAAGATCCTCTTGATGGCATGTTTAGGGTTTTTTTATTTTATTTTGTTTTTAAGTTATATCTTGGTGGGTTTTAACGCAAGCAATAGAAATGCCCTAGTTGCTTCCTTCCCCAAGATAAAGTTAGCATAAGAATGGTCAAGTCACCAGAGTATATCAATATGTTAAAATATTGCAGATGTACTTACCTAATTGTTTGATAAATAATGTAGGCACTTGAATATTAAATTTGGAGAACTGGGCCTTTAAAAAAAACCTTTCTAAACTTGAGTCTGATATTAGAATCTCTCTTAACCAGTGTGGTCAAGTTTGCCTGGGGTTCCAGCCACTCTCTTCTGGCTAGCACGATGCTCACAGGGAGGCAGTCACAGGGAACAGTCCTGGTGTACCAAACTGATTTGGGTCCAGCAAATGAATTTGGCTTGTGTTTTCTTTTGGTCACAGACACACCAATGACATCAATTTTAGTCTCCCGATGTGGCTGATATTTCGGAGAACTTGGATCCCTTCTTGTTGACTCAGGCACTTGATGAATATGCCTTCTGTTTCTTTTGAAACAACTCTCACTCTCTCAGGAAATGTTTTAAGCTTATCTTCANTTGTTATTTATTAAAAACAATCATTGGAGGTGATAGAACAAGCACAATTATCTCTGAAATTAATAAGAAACCTGAAATCAGTAGAAATGTCAAACAAAACCTGCCTCAATGCCATGTTAAAAATGATAGATTATGAAGTAGGGAGGGTGCTGCATGGAAAGGAGAAAGCTTAGTCTCCATTTGCCTGGTTGCCAAAAACTGAGGCTCTCCTCGCTAAATCACATCATCCTTCCCATTATCCAAGTCCTCCCCTACTGCTCGAGAAAACGATCAGTAGTAAGATTGAGAAAACGATCAGTAGTAAGATGATTGAGAAAATGATCAGTAGTAAGATTGACGAAGAGATTTGATCCCATTTTTCTATCTCTTTACTCAGGAGTCAGCTGAGGTGAGGTTAGAACTCACAGGTCTGGAGGCCTAGTAAAACATGCCTAAAATCCCAACCTGCTCACAAGGCTAGGCAGGAAGACAGCAGTTCACTTTTAGCTTACTCAACTGAACAAAGCACTATCTCAAAATAAAACTAAATACATAGAAAGTGTTGGGTGTGGCTCAGGGATAGAGCTCTTATGTAACCTGTGCAAGGCTCTGGGTTCAAGGCACCTAATGCTTCAGAGAAAAGACTGTATCTGGATATGGACAGACTTCGACCTGTGCTTCACTGGGTTGACTGGCCTAATTCTGGAGTTGCTATTTTTTAAAAAA
>LZPO01009429.1:2585-15968 GCA_001675575.1 Neotoma lepida
CCTGAGCATTATTTGGAATCTGTGGAAGTTGTGCTTCATACTTTGGTTTCCACCATGTTTTCAGCATTTTGAATTTTGTGAAGATATGATTCAAGGTTTCTCATTTATCAGGTTTAAAGGCATAATCCCATGACATTTGGTCTGAGTGTCCTGAGGGTATAGTTCATAGAAGATCTCAGATTAGTGAGTCATCCCAGAATCAGAAGTCTTATTTTTTTTAAACACTTTATTTCTTTTGTGTGTGTGTATGTGTTAGGGCACTTGTACCATGCTGCACTTGAGGGGTTGGTTCTCTCATTTCACCACATGGATTGTAAGGATTGAGCTCTGATTGTTGGGCTTGGTGACAAGTATCTTTACCCACTGAGCCACCTTGCCAGCTCTAGGAAATCTTTTTAATATAATATCTTATTTCTGCTTTGCCAATTTCTGGTACCAGGGCCAAGTGGGGAGGTTTTCCACAACCTTCCCTGCTATTGCTGCCTCCACCCTGAATCTAGACATTCCTACAGTTGTTTGGACTATGCACTCTTTTTCTGATAGGTATTTTTCATTTTTCCCAGATTATCACTGAAGACTCTGAACAATCATTCCTGAATGTTATCTACCATTCTGGAGCTCCCAATTTATTTTTATATAATGAACCAGCTAAATTCAATTATTTTATATTTATGGAATATTGAGTTTCCTTTATATGTGATCCTATCCTCTATGAANGTAATATTAATTTCTTCCTTTCCACTTCCATTCCTTTTTACTTGCCTTGCTGAGAATACATGGCTATCCTGAATATATGCATAGCTTGTACATTTTGGTGCATGTTAGAAGTGCATAAGCAGATAAAATGAGGTTAGATAAAACCAAACTCTACTACCCATTCTGTTTCCTCTACCCTTTGCAAGCACTTCAGCAGGTCTGGGCTGTTTTCCTAGAGAGTGACCCAAACCTTCATTCCTGATGGGTCTGTGCCCTTTGTCTTCCTGCCTGGATTTGGCTGCTGTAGCTTCCCATTGACTTTAATCAGAGGACATGGTAGCACCAAGAGACTCCCTAAAGGATCTCCTGCACTCCAGACATAATCTTTCTTACCATCATTATGGAGAGGCAATCAAATTTCCCCATGGTAACCTGGGTCTATCACCCCTCCTTACACTGTTATTTCCTTCTTAGACTGTTGGTTTAAGGGCATTAGAAGCTCAAAGTGACCAGGGAAAGTCTGAGTTTCCAGTTAAATGGAATGTTTGCTGTGGCTCCTGGCAGGAAGCACTCACTGCTCTGGAACCAAAACTTCTAGGCCAGAAGAACTTAACGTTGTAGCAACATGAAGCAAAGACTTTCCCAGTAGGTCATTAATGACAACTGAGAGTGGAATTATTCCCCTTTCCATCCTTTGATTCTTGGACCCATGGATCCTGGCTAGGGGAGAAACAATACCATATATTGGACAGCCCAGCCATGAATAGGAAGGCTTTATCACACTTCTCCTCAAGGCTCAGGAATCTATGTGGAAGTGGGGATAGAAAGATTCTAAAAGTCAGAGGTAGGCAATCTTAAAGAAACAGTATTTTCTAGACAAAATAGGGCATATGCACATATGAACTTACAGAGACTGTGACAGCATGTATAAGACTATATCAGCTTAAGTTAGACAAAATCCAAACACGAATGAGGGAAAGTGTGCACAAAATTCTACCCTTAGCCAAGAAGCTACTTGAAAATGATAGCTACTGGCAGAGGGAAAATCAGTTTTCTTTAATCGAGTTGCATTCCAGGACAGGCTCCATGATCAGGAGTAGTTAGCCAACACAAATCAAAGTTCATATTTTTTACTGGCTATTTTATTCTTTCTTATTTTTTTAAGAGAGAGAAAGGACATGAAGTTAGATGAGTAGGGAGAGGAAAGAATCTGGGAGGAGTAGGGGGATGGGAAATAGTATGAAAAATATACTCCATGAAATTTTCAACAGCTGAGAACATAATGAAAAGAAATCCCTGGCTCAGAAAAAGTAGTAGAGGTTTAGGTGATATTATCTCCCTCTGAGAAGTGTTTGATGTATTCTCTGCAACTAGANAGAGGCAAAGTTTCTTTTAAAATTATTATTAAAAATATTGTCTATTAAAAACCATCTAATTGCCCAAAATACTTCAGTAGCTTCTTAATAGCGAAAGGGAACTTGTTATTTTGAGATTGGATTAGCCTTTTTTCATCTTTTGCTTTACTCTTGAGGGTTTTCTGTGTGGCTTTTTAGCCTCCTCCTGTGTCTTGCTCAAGATTTGGTATATATTTTAGGGGAGGAACAGTGTGTTTGGCTAGGCTCATTTCTTCATGTTCTCAGTTCCTTGAAGCCTAGATTCTTTTTAAAGCCTGAACTCAAATTTCTAGTTCCCAGAGAGATCACTGAAAACTACTTCTAGTTATGCTCANTTCACTAACTGACCTTTTATTTTTTCCTCTAAAGTCCACAAAACTTGGCAAATATCTCAAATGAGAAAACATGGTTTCAGAATGTTGGATACACTCTCTAGTAAATTTGACTGTAGTAAAATTGGGCTCTTGGTTTCTCCAGTTCTGGCTGATTTGAGGTTCTCCAGTACCACCCAAATCATCATTTTGTGTTTTTCCAAAGTTTTCTAGTTGTTTTGGTGTGGTTGTTGATTGGCTACTAACTAGTTTGTCATGGCTTTAAGTAGAAATTGTAGTGGCATTCTTTTATAGAAAGATTTATCTATTGACAAATGGTAAATGGTCTGGGAATTAAAAGCATCATAGACAGTTTTTAAACTCCAATTATAAAAAGGTTGAATAGCCTAAAAGGATAACCTATTAAGTTAAGGAAAGTATATCATAGGTCTTAATTCATAAAAAATATGAAGATTTTTTATGATGATAAATCATTTCCCAATATTCGAATTCCAGACTGCTATCAAATATAAACATTTATTTATTTATTTTTTAAAAAAGGTTGAGTAGGCTTTAGTTAAGCCAATCAAATTTAACAGGTACAAGAACCATCAACTGTAGCTCCTAGCCTTATTTCACCTCTTTTATCAGCATCACAACTTTTCTGTAGTTAGTTTTCAAGGGAATGATTCACCATCACTCTGCAAGAAAAACAAGCAAGTTATTACTGAAGAGTATTCTGTAACTGGTTTTGTTAACATAGTTTTTAGACCAATGAAGCACAGATTAAAAATAAATTCATAATTTCAGGAGGAAACAATGTATGTCTGACAGAAACTTGAGCAGGATCAGGTAAGTACAGGCTTACACAATAGAAATACAGAAAATAGAAAATAAAAATGTGCCTCAGGGCTAAGCCTCATGCTATACTGATGACTTTACCCTAGGATGGCTCATTCCTAGATCCTTGAGGTTATGTAACCCCAGAATTTAGTATCAAGAAAAATTGTCCCTTCCTAGCAGGGAGATGCCAGCAAATCATGTTTATATATTATATTACATTTTATTATTATATAATATTGTTATAATTTATTATAGTTTCTTTAAAACCTGCTTTGTATTAAATAAAGATGAAGGTACAAAAATGTCTAAGACTGATACAAGGTCACTATCTAAAAGCATGTAAATACTGAGGGATTTTCTTTTGCTTGATGAATTAGAACATGATCATTTCTCATGGAGCTCAAAGGGGCTAACTCAAACTAGAAAGCCAAGGAAAAGCATTTGCATGAGAATAGAAAATGAGGCACACTTTTTGAATTTATAAAACAAGTTGAGTCCTGTTTAGTAATTAATTGTTGAGCACTGAATAACNTGAACAATTTATAATTTTAAATAAATGGAATGGTGTTTAGATGGACGATGTTTAGAAGTGAGTGACTCAGATTAGAAGATTTCTACACCAAGAGGGGACACTCACTACCTGTGCTTCTTACAATACTTCTACTCTGTAGTAGTGGAGCAGACAGATGACTCCCCAGTAAATGGCATGCCTACATTAAATATGATTGACCCAGCAGGGAGATTATCTTATCAGTTCTGATATGATTCCTATTAGTGACATCTGGAGGTCAATAGCTATGAAGTATTGAAAATTCCTACAGTGAATAGCTCCTGCTTATTTCACAGATCTCACAGTCTAATTAAGCTCTTGGAAAAGACAGAAACATTAATTAAGTGCTTTAGATATTAACAATACCATCCTATGATATGGCAAGCAGGGTTGCCCCAAAATAGATCTGGAAAATCTTATGGGACTGCACTCAAACTCAGTTCCTTATGGTAAACTTTGTATCTGAAGCTGAAGTTATAAACTCCTATAAATCTATAAACTCAAAGTTCTCAGGTCCTGGCTTTCCTAGAGAATTCTTCATATAGATACTATTCCCAAACCCAGATTTCTCTGCTTTAATTCTGTGCTGCTCAGTATGTTAGCCACTACCTATCTATAGTTCTGCAGTACTTGAAGCATACCCAGAGATGACTTAAAGGAAAAACACATATTACATAAACATAAATATTGTATATCAAAGATATTACAGGGCAAATGTAAAATATTTTAATAATAACTTTAAATCACATAATGAAATATTTTTAATATATTAAGTTAAATAAGATAAATTATATTAAATTGATTGTTTTTTAAAGACAACTTTAAGTCATGCATGTAGCTTGTTTTTAATTGCTGTAATAATTGCTCTCACTTTGTGTTAGAAGACAAGAGCAGTAGAAGGCCATTGTTCTGAATGTAGGCTTGCCCTGCATGTCCTGAAGAGAGCTTTGATGTTGGTTAGGCTGTAAGAGTAGGATTAGCACATTTTCTTGTATTTTTTCTTTTGTGAATCAGCTTGACTATTTCAAGTTTTTTTCCTCTTTCCCTTATTTTTTCGTTTTATTTTCTTCAAAGTGTATTTAGAGCAACACTGATTCTAAGGCATGCTTGGCCTCACTGCTCAGGCATAACACTTATGGAATGCCTTAGCTGTTCAATAAAACTACACACTGACTAGCTAGAAGGGCAGTATCTCCCAGTCCTGCATGGCCTTTGATCTATGCAAAGCTGAATGTTAATAGAATTTTGCTGATTTTACAGGGTTTTCTCCTTCTTACAGAGCTTTTATTATTTAGCAGTATACTCAAGAGTTCCTTCTGCAGGTTTCTGGCTCTACATCTGTGTGTGGATTCCTTCTCTACTACATATTTTGTTGTATGAATTTGACCATTTCAGTCTCCTCTGATTTGTGGCCCCTCAACCTTTCCACTATAGGAAAGGTTAAGCTTTTATGTTAGGAAGGATTTAAACAAATCCTTATAGCTTTAATAATGACCCACATGAAAACTTAGGGGCGAAAATAGACCTCTCCTCATTTATTTTCCTTTTGGCAAGGATTATAGTTTTGTGCTACTGTTACTCCAATGTATAGAGACAGTTGTTGCATAGGATTTATCCAGCTTTCTTGTTGTTCATGGTTGCAAACGAGTTCAGTATTTAACTAGTTATTGTAGAGATGAAATTCAATTATGAATAAAAAATCCCATTAGCATATATTCATCACACCTGGTACTATGTTATATAAAGACATTTTCATAAAGTGCAAAATGTACTTTGAGCATATTTCCTCTTATGTTCTTTTTCCTCTCCACTTCCCTCCAGTTTGTCTCCTGTATTCTCTTAGAAAGGTTAGTTCCCACTTTTCACATGTATTTGTGAAATATGTGTTCACATTATTTTTGTATATGTATAAAGTGTGGGAGNCACAAATGAGAAAAAATATTTTGTGTTTGTCTTTCTGAAGCTGACTTAACTCTGTTAATATGATCATCTCTAATTGCATACATTTTCCTGCAAACAATGTAACTTTCCTCTTTTGTATGGGTGAAAAAAAACCATTGCAGCTGTGCTTATCCATTCTTGTGTTTAAATATATTCTTAGGTTGGTTGCCCAAGTCAGCTATTGTGAATACTACTGCAGAAAATACTGATGTACAAGTGTCTCTGTGGAACGCTGACTTGAAGTTCTTTGTGTGAATACCCAGGAGGGGTATAACTGGATCACATAGTAGATGGAGTGTCAGGTTTTTTAAGGGATCTTCATAATGATTTTTACAGTGACTTGGCTAGTTTACCTTCCCTCTAGAAGTGTATGAGGGAGGTTCCCTTTTGTCTGTATCCTTGTCAGCATTTGTTGTTATTAATATTCTGAATGGCTGCCATTCTGACTGGGGTGGGATGGAATCTCAACATAGCTGTGTTGTTTTTCCTTATAACTGTGGCTGCCTTTTAAGTTCTACCCAGAGATTGCAACTCCACTACTGGCAGCAGTTGTTCAGCCACAAGGACCTCAGCCTGAGGGGATTCTGTTCCCTTAGGCACCAACTCTTTCAGAGCTACTAAGGGAACTTATCTAAATCTCTCTCCATCTCAAGAACTCAGTATTCAGAGGTGGAGATGGAATTCTGCTTGCTCAGAGAGGCTGAATTCTCAGAGAAGCTAGACTTCTCCCTTGACCTGTATCTTCCAAAAAACCCAGCATCCTTCTTTCAGGCCCCACTTAAAAACGCTTTACTACACGATTCCTCCCTACCACTTCCTGTCAGCTACTTGCTGACTCAACCTCCTGCTTGCAGGTTAATTTTATTTAATTAAACAAATGTAACACATCTTTGTATTGTTAACAAAAGTGGTAGGAAAATATGGAACACACTTTAAAATAATATCCCACAACATTTCCTTCTTTTTGTCTAAACAAAAAATGAAAGATTTTAACTTTAACATAGTAAGACTGTATACAATAAGAACAGTTATCAAGTAAGGATTACATTCAGAATGTACTGAATTCCAATTCATTTGTGTCTGGTAAATTTAAAGAAAATATTCCATAATCTATCCTATCTTAGTGAATTCAAACTTTTATTTCTATTTTAGTTTAATTCTATCTCTAATTTAATTTCTATCATATCTAAGGAAAACTGCAACTATAACTATCTAGTCTTCAACTCCATCAAAGGCCCCCAAAAGATATTATTTGAGTAAACAAAAAATGCATTGAAAACAACTTCCAAAACTCCATCAATGACAGAGACATCTGACTGCCTGGACAGTCACCCAAAGTTCTTCTGCAATGTTGATACATCCATCTTCAGCCTACAGGCCCATAGTATTTGGCAGACTTTTCAGTGAAGCAGGAAATTTGAAAGACTGTCCTGACTATATTGGCAAAGTTCATCAGTCACTTTCCTCTGTGTTCTGCAGAATGTCTGGCAGTTTCTTCTGTGAAGCAGCAACCCTGAAGGACCATCCCACCTTATTTGGGCAAAGTTCAGTGGTTGCTTTCCTCTCGGTCCTGCATGTCAGTTTATACAACATACCATCAAGCAGTCCAGGCAAGTTCAGCTTCTTGCCCAAATGGCTAGCCTTGCCACATTGAAGGAAAACTCCATAAAGAGTTTCTTCAATACCTATCATCTCTGAAGTAAATTGGTGCTGCCAGGAGCAGATGTGTCTCATTGTTATGAGAAACCTTAAGTTAACAAAATATTTTAAATGCCGTATTCTATAGGTCTTTGAAATGTTTGAAGATCATCTATCTAAGATATATCTCTATATGATCTGGAAAGCACACCTAACATATTTGCAAATTTGATTGTTACAGATGACTAACTACTGACCTGTGTTTCTTGATTGTTCTAAATAGTTCATAATAATAACTTTCAAAAACTAGAATTTTACCTTATATTTTTAAATGAATTGCATAGGTACAATACCTTAAACAAGAGTATAAACATATAGGCAATATGTTGTAAAAAATTAACTTTAAATTTGTGTCAATATACAAAAGTCCATACCAATGCAAATATTTTAGATTAATAGTTGTTTTTTGATTTAGTAGTAGATCAATTATCTACCCTTTTATCTTATCATTCCTATATTTTCCTAAATGATAATAAATATCCATAGCCCACTAAATAACCAAAGACCACCCACCCCATCTCTTGAGAATGTGGGCATAGTATTCTCCAGACTGCTTCCTAATTTCTGTGTATGAAGTATCTTTAGGGTCCCTGAGAGAATTTGAGATAAGGGCCACGTCCTGGGAAGACCAGCAGTAACCTTTGTTGATAGTTATCATCTGTCAGGATTTAAGAGGTCTCCCTTGATCAAACCTGATCCATATTTTTTCTGAAGGAATCCACAGCCTCTCATCTCCTGTGAAAACAAAACTCCAAAGCATTTTTGATTTCCATTTGACAGATATATTTTTTGACTTCTTTTTAAAAGTTAAGGCATTCCTAAAGTATCCAGATTGGTTGAACTTAGCAGTTCAGTTTACAATTCTGTGTCTCTTAGCAGCTATTGTTTATCAACAATAAAAAAAATTCAAAATCAACACAATAACACAGGATCCAGACTCTCTATGTATTTTCCATCTCTATGTGGCTTATTCTTTTTTATTATTTTACTTCTTTCTTTAAAGACTTTTAACTATTTATTTCTTTCTATGACTGTCCATACCCCTTTTCTTTCTTAAGCCTATGCACATTGTAAAATACGTTGGAACCTGTTTAGAGGTTTTTTTTTTTTTCTGTCTAGACCCATTTTACTGTGTTTTAGCCTTTTTTGACCTTACAAGCAAACTTTAGACTGCTAAGCTACACCTTGGTCCTCCGAGCTCTCTTGACTGGCTTTGCCTGCTTCTAGTTTTGTGAGAGCCACGCCTAAAGTTTGTGGCCTGGTTGGAAGTTTGTTTCACCTGGAACCACATTCAACCACTGAGCTATGGAATGCCAGTGTCCTGCACTGTGACAGACAATTTTTACTCAGTTTTTTTTTTTGTTTCTATTTAGTGTGAAAAAAGCTATTTAAGTGCTCTGCTGTACAGCAGGGTTTCTTAAAGGAGCCATATCCTCTTTTTTTCCCCAGCTTTCTTAAGCCTTAGGGATATTCGAGAGCTCCACGTTGATATGCCAAAATATTGTTGGTTGTTTTTTATTCTTTATACTCTTTGCTCTTTTGTGGGGCCCACCAACCAACTCCCAAATAAATCACACATGAAGGCTTATTCGTAATTATAAATGTCTGGCATTAACTTGGCTTGTTTCTTGCCAGCTTTTCTCAACTTAAATTGTCCTATCTACCTTTNCCCTCTGGACTTTTTCCTTTTTCTACTTCTGTATATCTTACTTTCACTCTTACTCCATGACTGGCTGTGTGGCTCGGTGGCTGGCCCCTGATGTCCTTCTTTCCTGTTCTCTGGTTCTTTCTTCTTTTCTTCCCAGGTTTCTCCTCCCATTTATCCTCTCTGCCTGCCAGTCCCACCTATCTTTTCTCCTGCTTTGATATTTGCCATTCAGCTCTTTATTAAACCATCAGGTGTTTTAGAAGGCACAGTAACACAGCTTCACAGAGTTAAACAAATGCAACATAAAAGAATGCAACACATCTTTGCACTATTAAACAAATGTCCCACAGCATTAACAAGTGTAATACATCTTAAAATAATAGTCTACAACATAGTTATAATTTAAATTTCAGCATATGGGAAGGTTACTAATTTTCATATGTTAATTGTATGTTAATATCCTGTCACTTCTCTGAAAGTGTTTATCAGATCTAGAAATTTTGTGGTGGAATCTTTAGGGTCTCTTAGATATAAAATTATGTCATCTCCAAATGGAAAAACTTTGACTTTTTCTTTCTTATCTGTCTCCCTTTTTTTCCTTTCTTCTTTCTCCTTATTGTGCTAGCTAAGATTTCAAGTGCAATATTGAATAAGAGTGGGGACATTCGGCACTGGCCTAGTTCCTGATTGCAGTGGAAATGCTTTGGATTTCTCCTTATTTATCATCTTGGTAGCTATAAATTTGTTGAATTGAACCTTTGTTGTGCTGAAATCTGTCCTTCTATTTCTACTTTCTGCAGAACTTTTGTCAAGGAATGTGAGGTTTTGTAGGAAGACTATTTTTGTATCTATTGAAATTGTCATGTGATTTTTGTGCCGGAGTTTATTTATGTATTGTATGACATTTGTTCATTCACATTTGTTGAATGAACTATAGCTCTGTCTCTGGAATGAAGCTAGCTGGATAATGGTGAATATGCTTTTTGATTGTTCTTTTTTATTATTAGTTCGTTTTGAAAACAAAATGTTTTAATCTTATTTATCCCTCCCCTAACTCTTCTCAGATCTACCCCCTTCCTTCCACACTCAACCCTGTGTCCCTTTTTTTAGCCTTTCAAATTCAGTTTATGCTGACCATGTGTTCTTGAATGTGTGGCCTTCCATCAGAGCATTGTTGACTTGGCAGGGGCAATATTATTAAAGAAAACTCACTCCCTCTTTCTGCAGCTACAAATTTCTAAGAGCTCCTCTGTTACCTCATATGTAACTTCTCCCTCCATGCTGAGATTTGGTCTGGCTTGAGCTTGCCCAGGGGTTGTGCATATTGTCACAATTGCTGTGAGTTCATGTGTGCAGCAGTCCTGTTCATCCACTGCCTTTTACTCTCACAGTGTTTTTACTACATCTCCCACAATGATCCCTGAGTCTTGGGAAGAGGGATGTGGTATGAGTGTCCTATTTAAGGATGAGCATTCTGTAACCCCTTATGCTCTACACTTTGTCCTGTTCTTGTCTCTGCTTAATCACTGTCTACTTCAAATAGAAGCTTCTCTGATGAGGGTGAGAAATGATTTCATCTATGGGTGTAATGATAAGTCATAAGGAGTCTCAGTTCAGTACTATGTCCATTTATCACTTTATTCATGGTATAAGAACCTTACATTTGCCTCCATGGACTTGAGTGCTTTTTGCACAAACACAGAAACATGTTTAATATCAGGATATAATTTTGTTTAATATTGTCAATTTTAACTTATATTAGATTGTATCTCTAATATGAATTTACCTGTAGTTTTGGTTATTCTTCTGTTTGAAAATACCATAGGTTTTATGAAATTAAATTTCCTCTGTTTTATTTACTTGAACATGTTTTTCTTTTATTTCTTGAGTCAATTTTTGACTGGATATAGGACTTTTATTAACTGCATTTGTTCATTGACAATTTCATATGTGTATATAATGCATTCCAATTATTGTTCCTCTGTACTTGCTTCTATCTCGACCCCTGTTAAATTCCTCTCTACAAGTCTTTCTCTCATATCCATCTGTTTTTGTTTTGTTTTGTAACCCAGTGAGTTTAACCACATCCATTTGTGAACATGGGTTTGGAACTTTCGATTGCATAGTACACAACTGAAGGCAAAGATTCTCTTTTTCCTGAGTCTGTCAGTAAGCCACGACATTCACTGCAAAGAAAGCCTTCTCTGATTAATAGGCTAGAAGTAGAATTTTTCTGTGGGTATAAACAGTCTAATGCTATGTCAGCTTATCAAAACAACAATAAGTTACCCCTATTTTCTATGACCTCCCCAGGCATGAGTTTTTTATTGGATTTACAGTACCAAATATGGATTCCCTTCTATGGAACAGGCCTCAAATCAAATCAGAGAGCCATTGTGTCTTAGTTATTATTAACTGTCAACATGACATAACCTAGAATCACCTGAGAAGAAAAAAAGAGTATCCGTTGAGTAACGGATCTGTTGATTATCAGGTTGGTCTGTGGACATATCTATGAGGGATTGTCTTGATTGTTAGCTGATGTAAGAAGGCTCATTCTCCTGCAGGTGGTACCATTCCCTTGTAGCTGGTCCTAAGTCATGTAAGGAATCTTGGTAAGCATGAACTCAAGTGAGCCATCAAGCAGTCAGTTATGGTTTCTGCTTCAGTTTTCCACTTGAGTCCCTGTCTTAACTTTCATCAGTGATAGTCTGTGACCTGGAAGTACAAGCCAAATAAGTTGTTTCCTACTCTACATTGTTTTTGTACAGAGTATTTTATCAGAGCAACAGAAATAAAGCTAAAACAGGGGGTTAACCCCATAACAGTCATCTTACTATTGCATAAATGGGCACACCTTGCTTGACATGTTTGTATTGTAGTTCACAGCACACATTGTTGGGTAACACCATTGATTTCTTCACTAGCAGCCTANATAGCACCTTCTCCAACACTACAAAAGTTAACCAGAATGGAGGATGTTTCCAGCTCAGTTCCAGTGTGCTTTCTCCATATCTTGTAACTGACATGTGGTGTCTTTAGCAATAGGGCTTTACCTTTTAATTCTAGTGGGCAATAAGAAGTAGTGGCAGGAGAGACTGTATTATTTTGGGGGCTTTTGGGACCTTCTGGACTGTCAGTTTATAAAGAGGTGTCACATGCCTGGCACTGGGATTTTTGTTTAATCCATAGCTTGTAGGAGTAACATTATTATCCACCCTTCCAAGGTATGCCACTTCAAACTCCTTTTTATAAAATTTAATTTTTTCATTACTATGTATTGGGATCATGTGTGCTATGGTGCTCATATAGAGTAGAGAAGGCAACTTTATGGAGTTGGTTTTCTCCTTCCACCTTTGTGTTGGTTCCAGGGCTCAAACTTAGGTCTCTAGGCAAGCACCTTTAACCTGCTAAGCCATTTGGTTGGCAGTTATGTTAATATTTTCCAGTAGTTTTGGCTTCTACTTTTATGTTAAAAAGTCAGTTTTCAGTTTTATGTTGAATTTTACTTTGTTATTTTTAAGACTATTTCCTATTTGTGTATTTGTTTGTTTTTTTTCAAGACAAAGTTTCATGTAAACCAAGCTGGCCTCAAACCTTTCATGTAGCCTAAGATGACTTTGAACTCCTGGTCCTTCTCCAAAGTATGGGTGTAACAGGTGTGTACCACCATGTCTGGCTCTTTTGTTTTGCTATGGTGTTTCTAGGTGTTGTTTTCCTTGCATTTATCTGGTTTATAAATTTTTCATTAGTTTTGGAAAACTTTGGCCATCAGCTCTTTATTTGGTCTGTGTAGGTGTGTTTGTATGTAATTTCACGTGTATGTGAATGCATATGCACACATGTACAAGTGTGTTGAGGCCATAGGACAACATCCAGCATTATTACTTAGGTGATGCCCACCTTGTTTTAAGACAGGCTTTCTCATGGACTGGAACTCTCCAATTAGACTAGAATGGCTGTTCAGAGATCCACCTCCAAAGAATTAAATTAAAAGTATGTGTGATCAGGCCTCACTCTTTATTTTTACTTAGTTATTTTTTCCTTTTATTTTAAATAGATACTTTCCTCACATACTATATCATGATTATGGTTTCCCCTACCTCTTTTTTAAATTTTTTTTTTACTTTTATATGACATCTTTTATTATGTGTTAGTCTCACATTTCCTATTTCATCTTAAAAATAAATGTTATGTAGGAAGTAAAATTTTTGTTATTAAAGACTTTCTTATTTTACATACCAACCACAGAACTCCCTCTCCTCCCACCTCCCTCCTCCCGCCCCCCAGCCTTGCCCCTTA
>LZPO01009431.1:3971-20870 GCA_001675575.1 Neotoma lepida
GGGGATAAATCTCTGAAAATAAATGCTCCCACATGACCTGAGATTTCTATGATATGTTTTTAAAGTCAGCCTGGAAGACAAGTACACAAGCATTGAAGGTCAAATTCCCTTAGATGAATCACATTAAATGAAGCATTAAAATACCCAAGACCCAAGGATACCTACAGCTAACACTGAAGCAGTCCCTAAGAGCCAAATGCTTCCTAGAATCCTTAGATTCTGGTGTACCCTTAGTGCACCTTANAGCATATGGGCTCTCTGTACATTTCCTACGCTTCCAGTATCTTTCTAGAAATGAGAATACCAAGTCTTAGAAGCCAGCTTAGCCTGTCTTCTATGTCAAGGAGTGACNGTGATACGACTGGAGTACACTGCCTTCAGTGTTCAAAGTGCAGGCTTCTAAGCATTGGCTTTGCGAGGTGCTAGTGCTATGATCTCAAGTGAGTCAAATCTCTTCTCTGGATGTCACTTTCTTCCACTGTCAAGGTCAANTGAGGCAAATGAGATGTTCTCTTAGGATCTGGACCTACAAACTATGAATAAATATTCTTAGCTATCTTTTGACTCATAGAAGTTCACTATCCTTTCCTAAATGTAATCAGTACCCTTTGAGGGGAAAGTACAGTAGATACATTGAAAAATATATATATATATATATATATATAACCTTGATGATTACCTGCATATAAATATAAATGTTTTAAAATGTTATCCTTTAAACAAGAATTCTGTTAGGCCTAGATATTTGGACTTCAGATTCATTCCCATACAAACATGATGCATGAAACAATTATAATGACATATACTAAAAAGTAAATAAATATAGAAGAAACGAGAACATTATGTTATTTATTAATTTATTATCAGTTCTGCTATAGTACTTTTCATTCTGACCTCTGATCCTTGCAGCTCACACCTTAGATGACATCTTCAGTTTCTCCCTAGGTCTTATCATTTATGGCTGATAAGATTTGGGCTTCTCTTGAGGGAGAAAGGGAAACTCCCCCCAAAAAACAGTGTCTTAAAGGAAACCATACACATGCAGAAGGGGCCAGAGTGTCACTGCAATGTCATCTTTATTAGACCACAGTGGAGATGTAATTATTCTGCTAAGTCTTCATGTATGATTTGAGAGCAACAAATTAAACCCCACTAATCTACCTCACCGGATGGTACTTACCCAACCTAAGAGGCTTCAATTATCAACAGCTTAATAAAAATGTACTAATCTGCAGTAAATGAAATCCTTTGCAAAATCACATTGAAACAATGCTTAAGTTGTAATCAGCCTGCCTAGTACCCAAGCCTGCTGTGGCTGAGCCCCAGAATGCTGTGTGATCAAATTCCATGTTACTTAAATCTAATGAAATTCCTAATGGTTTTCTTTTTTTAAAGAAGGAGGAGGGTCAAATTAATTCATATAGAGCTTATTTAATCCAAAAGAAATTAACATTTTGGTTTAAGTCATGCAAGAATGTAATTAAAGCTGCTAAAATCCAGCCACCTATAGTTATGAAAACAAAGCATGAGACAATGTGTCAGTCTGTCCACAGACCAGCACACCTGTATTACCAAGTCCTCATGTGACACTCAAGTTGATCAGGTTGTCAAAGTGTTTATCAGTTTCAACCACAGTCCCTAGTGAGATAACAAAGTGAAGACTACTCTCTATTTGCAAAGGAGAACCTGGGTAATAAAACTTTGTCACCAATCTCAGCTGGGAGCATGAGTGAGGCCACTACCTCACCACAGTGTCCTCCCCAAATAATGCAGGTGAGGTAGGATCATGAGGTTGGGGTCACTAATTAAGCAGCACTGGGATTCAGTGCATTTTCTCCAGGTTATTTGTATTCACATCTCATACAAAAGCTAAACTCAGGGTGATGGCGCCACNAGGACTTCATCAGTCAGGTCTGATGTGATAACAGAGCTATACAGACAAGGGTAGGATGTGTGCATCTAAGGCCATGAAGGATGAGCCCTGACTTTCAGCTGCACAAAGCAGTTCAGGATTGTATCCTCGAACTTGTGGAGTGAATTAATCATGTAAACCTAGCTATACCATGTACAGATACCCATATGNTATGTGAATAGCAACTAAAATCTACTTATTTGGAANTCTGTTGGCATGGTCTCTTTTATATAGAGTATACAGAGATTTCTATTTGGGTAAGGCAAAGGCTAGCAAAGACCATCAATTATTATTTATTTATTTGTGATACAAAGCAATTTTTGATATACCATTCTGCAGAAAGGGACACCAGCATAGAGAAAAGGCAAAGATGGCTGGTGTGTTGATTTAAAGACCATCATTTGAAACCCAATTAAGATATAAAAATCTGTTCTCCATCATTATATTAACCTTTAAACTATCAAAATTAATTTTAAGGGAGTCTGGACCAGCCTGTGCTAACTATAGCTTGAAAAAAATGGAAAAGGGGGCTTGGACTATGACACAGTTGGTAAAGTGCTTGCCATGGAAGCATGATGATCTCAATCCCCAGCACCCACAGAAAAGAGCCAGTATGACATGTGAGTGCCTGAAATTCCAGTTCTGAGAAGGCAAAGACAGGAGAATTCTAGGGGGTTCACTAGCCAGATAATTTAGTTACATCTCCACATTCAACTAATAAGGTATAGGGTGATGGAAATATCTACTATCAACCTTTGGCCTCATATGCACATAGATGCACATGTATCATCACCACCCTACACACACATTCACCCACCACACATCACATAATACTCTTAGACATACACACAAACAATGGGAACAAATGAAACATACAACATGATCCAAACTGTGAGGAAACATAACTAGTGGACAATTATGCTGCTTATCAAGTGGCCAGGTTAGAATAAGAACACTGATGGAAATTAAGAAAGTAATTCTAGCTGGGCAGTGGTGGCACACGCCTTTAATCCCAGCACTCGGGAGGCAGAGGCAGGTGGATCTCTGTGAGTTCGAGGCCAGCCTGGTCTACCGAGTGAGTTCCAGGACAGCGCAAAGCTACACAGAGAAACCCTATCTCGAGAAACAAACAAAACAAAACAAAACAAAGAAAGGAATTCTATACCTTCCCCAAATAGCATTTGGTAATCCAAACCATTCTGAAGATTATTTTCTTCTTAGACTCCTCATAGCCATCTGTGTCTCTTAATATTCATTTGAAGACATTCAACAATGATTATATAGATCCACTATACTTTTTTAAAAAAATTAAAGATCTATTTTATTTTAATTATGTTTGCATGTGGGGGTATGTGCATATGAGTACAGGGACCCATTATTCTTCAAGTGGACTAACCAACTTATAATGCCAGCAAAGGGAACAGTGATATATACATCATATATAGTATATTATATATACATTTTTTCTCTTTTTCCATCATTTCCAGCATGTTACCTATATTGTAGAATTGGAAAACACAAAACTTGTCAAATGTCTACCAAATACCAACAGAAAATAAATCATTAATGTGTACACACAGCATGCACACTCATGTGATTCATTGTAACCACTTTTCAACACAGTGGCAATGCTTTAAGACTGACAGTTACATTTTGCCTGGTATTTTAAGACCTGACAGGTCTATTTGTACCAAATATGTTAGGTAAATATAAAAATAAATCGTTCCATTAATGAGCATCCTACAGAATACTCCTTCCACAGCTGAATGATTTATTTTCTAGATATCTGTAATGTTATTCATTATTTTTTAAAAAATGGAGTTTTGACCAGGTGCCAGGCACTTAAAATCNGGAAAGAGAATTAAAAGGTAAATAGACAGCATGGCATTCTGGCTCACACCTGTAATCCCAGCATTTGGGAGGTTGAAGCAGGATGATTATAACAGATTTGAGGCCAGGCCAGTGGTTCCAGGACAGTGGAAGATCCATGTAAACATATACATACATACACACAAAAAGCTGAAAGGTAGGTACTGTCCTGAGCCTACAGCTGAAGACTACCAGGATGATGAGGATGCGTGAACAACACCACAATAAAAGAATGCATAGTATACAGGGGAAAGGAGAAAGTAGTTGGAAGCAAACACCTTCCATTGTAGACTTNAGGAGAAAAAGAAGAAGAAAGAATAATTTAAATATATCTCTAAAATTATGGAGGTTAAGAACAGGTAGTTGAATTAAATATATATCCCTTTAGTTATGGAATTAATAACTAATGGAAGAACACATTATTCATGGAAATGCAAAAGAGTTCCTGAAATGAACCCCCATCTTGTACTGCCAGCTTGAACCATCCATGGGCCAGGCCAGCTCAAATGCACCTTCCAACCAACACTGANTCCCCTTATCTGAGGGCCCCTCATAGTCACTCATAAGGTGTTCTATGTCCATGCACTCCACTTTCTGACTGAATGACACTGAATCCTTATGTCTGCTGCCTCAGTGTCTATACCTGCAAAGTGAGCATAAAGTATAAACACTTGCTTCACAGGTTTGTGAGAAGGCTCAAGTTAGTAAAGACTTGAAAATAATTAGACCACTGAATGGNCTATTTGTAGAGCAGTGAAACTGTTCATTATTGCTGCTGGTATTAAATGGGTCTTTACTGTACCTGGTTTTCCCCCAGAGCATTGTTTTTCCAAATTTAATGCGAAGTGGTCACCTGAGAATTANATTAACTTAGTACTATTTAGAGGTCTGTGAGGTGTAAGCAGCCACATTTCTAACAAGTTCCACAGTCGTGCTGATGTGGCTAGANTCAGACAGTCCACTGTACACAGATTCATGTCTAGTGGCCCATGATCAGATGCTGTCCCTTAAGCCAATGGTGAAGATCAGAGCACAGAGGTTGAGATTAAACATTTTGAAAGCGCCATAGCAATTTCACATTGCCCAAAAGCCAAGTGCATCATGTTACAGTGTTCTGTAAACTANTGGTTTATGATGAACTGAGGAAGGTTTTTNTTGATTTTAATCCAGACTTTATTCATGTTCATGAAATTTTCTTTGTGAGTTTTTGTTATATTTTTTATTATTTAAAACAATTCTTTTATTTTTGTTTTCAATACATCCCCACCACAGTTTCCCTTCCCTCCATTCCTCCCAGTACCTGCCCACCTCCCCTCTCCCCCAGATCCTCCTCCATTTCCCTTCAGAAAAGAGCAGAGATATCTACTGAACATGGCATAACAAGTTACAATAAAACTAGGTAGGCACAAATCCTGATATCAAAGCTGGACAAGGCAATCCAGCAGGAGGAAAAGGATCCCAACAGTGGACCAAAAATTTGAAGACACCCCCACTCCCACTGTTAGGAGTTCCACAAAAACACCAAGCTAACAACCATAACATATATGCAGAGGACTGAGCTCAGACCCATGCAGGCGCGGTGATTGCCACTTCAGTCTCTGTGAGCTCCTATGAGCTCTACTCAGTAAATGTCTGTGGGCTGTGTTCTCCTGGTATCCTCAACAGGGTAGCACACACCCTTGTGGCCCACAGAATCAAATAAGCAGAGCTCATAGGGGTCCCAATTTGTACAGTTGATGGTCACTGTGTGTGTGTGTGTGTGTGTGTGTGTGTGTGTGTGTGTGTATTTGTATAAGTGAAGTGCCTGAAAAATTAAGTGAGTTGGAGCTGGAGAGCTTAGCACTAACTATTCCAACAGATTACCTGGGTTTGTTTGGTTGCTAGCAATCCACATGCTGGCTCACAATCCTCCACAAGTCCAGTTCCAGGAAATCTGACACCCTCTTCTGACCTCTATGGGTACCAGATGTATCCATGGTTCACATACATACATGCAGGCAAAACATCCATACACATTAAGTAAAATGGATAAACCAAACAATACAATTGTAAGACACAGTGAGCCCAGCACTGATGGCCCTTTTTCAAATTCTCTAGGCACTGACTCTAGGTAGTAGATCCAGGTAGCATTGGCTTTAATAACACATATTAACACAATTAGAACTTCTCAGCTGAGCCTCTATATTTTTTCTTTAAATTTTTTAATTTGCATATATATGAGTAGGTTTCATTGTGGCATTTTCAAACAAAATTTGGTTTTAGTAATTTTCCTTTCTCTCTCTCTCCCCAACTCTTTTACCTCCCCTTTTATCTTTCCACACTCCCTGCGGCCTCTTTTCTGCTCCCATATGCCTTATTACNCCTCCTCCATCTTCACCTCTTCTTTTTCCTTCTTGTGGTCTCCTCTCTAATTTCATAGCCTGTACCCACACTCACTTACATGTCTACATATAAACATTATAAGCGAAGATCTGCATATGAGCCCATGTCTGTATTTTTTGTACTACCTCCTAAGATTCTTTATGCATACATTTGAATTTGTATTCATTTCCTTGTATATCAAATTAAANTATATTTAGCCTTCAAATTATATGAAGGCTAAATATATAGATTAGAATCTACCCCAGGATCTAAAATCTTCCAAAGAGTTTATATATTAGCAAATAAAGAAACACATAATTGGTAAGATGCAGACGCTGGCAGTGAGTGTTTAGGGAAGGTGGTCTTAACAGTGTTTTGGAAGTAGGCTTGGTAACCTTCAACAACATGGAAACTGTCACGTTAGCACTTCATCAAAGGCTGAGTCTATGTCAATGGCTTTATTTTCTACCTAACAACGAAGCAATCTGACAGAGAGTGAGGACTACCAGATAGAGACAGATANNTTTGTTTACACTGCATTCACTGAATGAAAGTTTTCCGTTTCCCGAAGAATGAGAGGAACGTTACATTGACGTTGCTGGGCCTGTATGCTTGTATGTTGCTTCCAATGATACAAACAGGGTTGTCTTTACCCTCCAGTTCAATTATTCTTGATAGTTAGATTTCGGTGGTGGTGGGGGGGGAAACCTATAAATCTTGTTTTTTTATAAATCCTGACTAGAACGACACCATTAAGTTTTGGTTTATTATTTGGTAAGGAAAGGGGGTAAGGGAACACCATGTTCCAGTCTTAGAAATTCTCTAAAAGGCAGAATAAGAAATGCCAAGTTATCATTTAATCATAACAATGTCTTAATAACACTTGGATTCTCACCGAAACAGAATTACAGTTTTACATATGTGCTGAATAGCTCAGCCGGGGACATTTTTCAGAATGGCTGGAGCCTGGTGAGAATTCTTTCAGGGATTATTTATTAATTCAAATCTTCTTATGTACTTTGTGCTGAATAGACCGAAAACCTTGCACTCTGCAATGTTTTCATTGCTTGGTTATGAAAAGAATAACAATTCCACGAATGTGTAAAGACTTTTAAAATCTCTGCCTTTCAAAACAGCCTCTACCATCCTTGTACACATTAATGAGGTACTAAAAACAAAGCTTCAGGACTCTGTGTCCCACACTCCTCAGCCTCAAGACCTGCAGTTGACCTTGAAGGCGCCACTCTCCAAGATTAGGAACCTGGTTATCACTAAGTCATGGCCAGGATTCACAGCTCAAAACTCCTGATCAGTCATGCTTCCACCAGACCCTGCCTTAGTACTTTAAATGAATAAAGAAAATTGGGATTTCAGAAATAAAATCCTATGGCCAAATTGCACTCTATTTTATAAATATTTTTTTTTACTTTAAAATTGAACCCAAAGTATTTAAAGGTAGTTAGGACTGTGATAAAATAAAATTTGTACCAGACAGAGATTGAGATTTCCCTGGGAGTTGATCTTGATAAGACAACTCTCTAAAAATTAGACGGTAGTGATTTATCTATTTCACTCTCTGCTTTTCTCAGCATCTTNATCCCTCCAGGACAAAAGAGTTAAACAAAATTAAAATCCACCTCTGAACTGGATGTGGNTTGTCACATAAATTCCATCCACATTTCTCCTGAACGTGAAATGCTCTAATTTTCTGACCCAGCACAATGGCAGGAAAGGGGTGGGAGGCCATGCCTCCTAACAAAATCAGAATAGCAAGAATGAGCTACTCTAAAGAACTGAGCACTGCTCCGTCTCTGCATTTAATGACAAAGTTACTGGCACAGCTTCTGTGAATGCAGAACACCTCCCCCATCACAGATGTGTGCTGACATTATCACAGTAATACAGTTTACTAACAGTGATCCATCATTTTAAAGTTCCTGGCCTCTGAGGCAGATGCCAAACTTCAATCTCATGAGATTTTTTTTTTAATCATAACCTTGTCTTTCATTTTCTCTTTCTTGGGGGTCAAGTTTATTCTGTTGCCTTTTAGAATGTGAACCAGATTCATAGGGAGCAGTGTTGTCCTGTTTTGGGGTCAACAGAGGCAGTGAGTTCCCAAGTGTGCATGTGTAGCATATAAATGTTTAAGTATGGATACAGGTACTGTAACAAAGCTTGTGGCTAACCCTTAATGGTTATGGGATAATTTTGAAGTAGAGGCCAACATCTTCAACTCTTTCATCAGAGTCTTTTAGACCTGATGAAATAAATGTATGTTTTAACAAGCTCAGAATGATTCTAATGACATTAATCCACCATACCCAAAAGAAAAGTGTCATTTAGCATCCTTAAAATCAGTGACAGAATAAAGGATGCAGAGACCTCAGTACCAATAGATGCACAAGGCCATCAGGGTAAGCCAATCACTGCTATATAACTTTGGCATGATGCTTAATCTGGGTAAACCCCAGTTTTCATTTATATAACAAAATATTGTGATATTTCTTTTGTAAACTTTCTTCAAAGGTTATGTGAAATGCTATGTTCAAAAACATTCTGTGTATAATAGAGTGCTGTGAAAATATAATGTCTTATGGTTAAGCAACGATTAATTGCTTTCACAATGGAGAAGTTTTCAATGTTACAGGTAAATATATTGAAAGATTATTTCCAAGATGACTGTGTAGAATGACCATTCTACATGCAAATTCTGATCAAATTTAAATGTAATTTTCACAGCATGGCCTGTTGATAAAAAATGAGTTTTATTTGCAACTGGAAAGTATGATTTACTGAATATTTTTCAAGATAAATAGATAAAATAGATCTTTTACTGTATGTTAAGAAATCATGTAAATTTAGATGCTATGAAGTAAGTTCTATTTCAAGTAATTTCAGTCCATAGCCACATTATTCTCCAAAAGGTAATTCTAGAAATGAGGAGGTCGCAGTCCTCTAGAAANAAAGGGAACCAAGGGTGCAGAAGAAGAGAATTTTTCTAGGAGAGGTCCAAGCTTTACCTGTGTCATAGTGGACATAGAAGGGGACAGGTACAGGAGACAGTGGAAGTAGGTGAGTGTACCTACTGAACTGGAAATAAGTAATTAGAGCAGTACATGGTCCAGCTGCTGATTAGAGTGAGAGCAAAGTATGGAGGTAGAACAAGTTCACGGTTGTTCTGGCTTGCAGTGGCTAGCTTCTCAAAAAACAGTGTTTTATGCAGACTTAGGAATACAAAGGCATTCACTCAGTGCAAAAGGAATACTCTAACCTTCCAAGGGAAATAACAACATGCCCAATGGCTGAGAAGTGTAGAAGCGCTTAGTGGATCAGGGGCACCCTCCATATTTTGGTTGACCTGAGCAGAAAGGGTGTTGAGGCTTGCAAGGAAGTTAAGAGCTTTGATTAAAATACTTCCAGAGTCAGATCCAGAAGCCTTTCAATACTGAGCTNATCGCACTTGGACTCAGATGACACATAAGGGGATTGGTAGGGGACGGCATGATGAGTTGCTGGCGAGGGACATGCTGGTGGCAGTGTGATCCAGAAGCACTGGCCTTGCCGTGTCCTCTGGCTTTGTTTATAGGTCAATGGCAACTCAGATGGTGAAAACCACAACACATTTATTTTCATGCATTGGAATAAAAACAAGGAGTTTAAGGTTTACAGGGCATTTAAGAGGTGCTGCCTGTGTTTCCTAAATGGTAGTCATTTTATGATAACATCATGACTTTCATCTCCCCATCTTTTTTGGGTTTTGTAGTACTGAGGATTGAATCTAGTGTTTTATGAATTCTAGACAAGTACTCTACCAGTGGATTCTACCTCTAGCACTCTTTTCACTTTCTATTTGGAGATGGTCCCCCTCAGTTGCCAAAGTGATCCTTGAACTCACACTATTGCTCAGGTAAACCTTGAATTTTTAAAGATATCCCTGCCTCAGCCTCCCAAGCAGCTGGGATTACAGGGCTGCACCACTGGGCTTGGATAAATACTTCTAATGGATTCATTACTTCTGATGGATTCATTTTTTTTTTACACTTCCAAAGAAGAAAAAATATATAACCTCCAGATGATATTTTATCAGGTATATCCTTTCCTTATACATTACTGCATTGCTATAAACCCAGCATAAATTCTTACCTACTTAGCCCCAAAGTCTCCTTTTTGGAGACACAAGTCCATCTGATGCCATCCATTTCTTTTTTAATAATTTTATGTGAATTGATGTTTTGTCTACATGTATGTCTGTATGAGGGTGCCAGATCCCCTGGAACTGAAGTTCCAGACAGTTGTTAGCTGCTGAGTGGGTGCTGGGAATTGAACCCCAGGTCTTCTGGTAGAGCAGCCACTGCTCTTAACCACTGAGTCATCTCTCCAGTCCCAGATGCCATCCATTTCTAAGGGAAAGTTTTGTTCCCCAGGAAATGGAATGGTTTTCTAGGTCTTCTGTGTGCCTTCCAAATGCCACAGTTCCAAGTGCTGTGCCNATGGTGGTAACAGACTGAAATTACTGCCCTTGGGAACTTACCTCCTAGTAAGGAACATGCAAGAAGATACAGGGAGGGGCATAACTTGATAGAATGACACAGTGTTCCTTTGGCTAGGATGGTCAGAGACCGCTAGGGAGTGAGCTATCTGAGGATGGACCTGTCCCAGGAAAAAGCAAGAGAAGCAAAGGTGACTGAAGAGAACTTGCCTGCCATTCGGAAGAAGAGCAGAGACAAGTGAGGGATCATGCCACAAAGCCTGGAGGTCTATCACCACCTCCCCCTGACAACCCATTGCAGAATCCTTTTTTGTTTCCTGTTACAAAGGTTGACCAGTATACTTCAGTTGTAGCCCACTTTCCTCTTCACTGAAATAAAGTATGCTCAGTCATGATCATGTCTGTGGCTACTTTGTCCCTCATGATAGCCAAGTAGTTAAGTATTAATTAAGGTGGGTACTGTTTCCTAATGTTATTAAGTACATACCATCTGACCTTGGCTGAAAATGTTTGCTGACCCCCTAATCTGTATCATACTCTTTGTCATTGCTACTGTATATAAGCATCAAAGAACAGATTCTTTGCAGNTACTTATGGCAGTGCAATATGCATTTTACATGTTAAAATCTGCTTTCTACCAATAAAAAAATCTAGTGTTACTTTTTAAAGAATTGTGNGCCAACAAAACCTTTTTAGTATAGTCTTTTCAGATGTAATGGTTAATTAAAGTTAAATTTGGAGAATAAGGCATTCTGCCATTGCATTAACGTGGAAGTGAGGAATAGCCATAGCTACCCCTGTGCATGTGGCCTTCCACTGTTAGAATTCAAGTTCTCCAAACACTACACCTGAAGCAGCCTGGTAATAGANCCTTCTGGGAGCTGCATCTTGGGTAATGATGCTCTAGGTGTGAAGAGATCCATATGCAAAGTAGCTCTGGGCTGCAGGTCTCTTTGGAGCTAATTACCTTCCTCAATCAAAGGGTCCTCCCTACCTCATGTAAAAGCTCCATTCTGCTGCCTTCACCTGGAGGTTCCTGTTTCAGCTCCCACAAAAGGCCCAGGGCTCTGTAGCAATATTTTCATCTCTGGTGTAAATTTCATGGGCAGCAACTCATACTTTATTTTCTATTGGGTACTTATTTCTCTTTAGAAAAGAAAAGCAAGCAAAACCACCCCCCNAAAAAATAGGACTAGAAAGAATCAAAATAAATGCATAAAAAGTGATAAAAGATGATTTAATTGAACTCATGATAATTGTGAGTTCAGAGAGATCTACAGACACAAGGTGTCGAAGGAGGTGAATTGTTAAGTCTTTCTTCATTGGAAGATTACTGAAAACCAATTGATTTAGTGTCATAGCCGACTGCTGCGACCTGTCACCTCAGTAGGTCTTTCGAAGTATTTGTCTGCCCACTTATCTCTTCCTGTCTCTATTCCCTCCACTTCCTTCTTCTCATCTCTCTGCTCTTTTCTCTCTTCTCTTTGTGTCTCTCCAGAAATCTCACCCCATACTAAAACAAAAACAAAAACCTTTCTTTTGCGGAATCTCCCCCATGGAGCCCCTCTTCTCATTCTTCATGAGCTTCTTTCTAAATACTTTTCTTAGCACCTCCCCACACCCTCCTGGGAGCATAAGACTGAACTTGATAACTGAAAAGCAAACACAAAATGTGTTTTTCTGACTCCATATGTACACAATGACAAGGAGAAACTGAAAAGCAATTGGAATAAAATGAAAACTAGCAGAGTTGCCAATCATATTCCTATTTAAAATTTGTCATTTATTTCTTCCTATTTTTCTGTGGTCTACTTTTTTTTTTCACATAGCAACAGGAAAATGTACGTTTCTCCCTAAGACCTTGCTGTAATCATCAAATGGCATATACCAAAATTTATTTCATTTCCAGTTCTGCAGTCTAAACAACGCTGTAGAGACAACCTCTAATGGTTCAGTTAGAATGAATTTTTAAGGGTCACAGGTGCACATAAAAAAAAGGCTGTGTGGCATTAAAGCTGTGGCTAATTCCTAAGGACAAGTAAGGGATGTTTGTACCTTTTACAAAAAAAGAAAGAAAAAAAATGTGAGGAGTTGGAGAGACAGAGAAAGACCAGAGAACAGATATAAGCCACTGTATGTGTGTGGCGGTCGGGGAACAGCCTCTGGTGCCAGTCCCTACCTTTCTACCTTGTTTGAGACAAGGTCTCTGTTGTCTGCTGCTGCATATCCCAGACTAACTTGGCCAAGAAGTGTCCAAGGATTGTCCTTTCTCTGTTTCATGTTTTGCCACAGGAGTGCTGGAATTTCAGATGAACACCGAGGAGTCCAGCTTTAGATGGGTTCTGGGCACTCAAACTCAGGTCCCCACACTTGCACACCAAATTCTTTACCCACTGAATCCATCTCCCNGCATTCCCTCTTGTGTTTCATGCTAAAGCTTGATGCGATTCACTCGAATCCTTTTTTACCATCTTTCATCCATTGAAAGTCACTAGGTAGATGATTGTCCCTTGTCTCTGGGGAAATTGTGGCTTGGTGAAAGACCAGAAATATGGGGATCAGTCCTGCAAAGAGCACAGACAGCACAGACGGCCAGCTCATGAGCTAATCCAAGTGTGAAATAAGTCACTTGATTACCGTTGTCATTTTTGCCATACACATGACAAGTACTATTCACTCTGACACAAGGTAACAGGAAAATGAAAATCAAAGCCCGCTGCCCTTACTGATTACAGTCCTGAAGGCTTATTGCTGAAGGCTGCCACTTCTCAGTTGACTGGCTCCCTTGGAAAGAGATACAGTGCTTAGACATTTTACTTCCTTAGAGTCTGTTTGCCTTATTGAAATTTGAGCTCTTTTCTCTCCAGTACATTTGCTTATCTAGTTAATATCTATCATCAAAAACATTCTCTCTCGGGTACTTTCTGAAGGCGCCCTCTCTCTGTGGCCTCATACAAGCAAGAGTTCCCTAGTGAAGACATACAGCCGGCTCCTCACAGTTTCCCCACTTTCTATCTGTACCCCACAGCCTCCGAGTGCTCTGTGATCCCGTTTTAGTACAGAAACAGGGAACGCAGGTCTCTTGTGCATTTGTGCTGGCCAGGGGAAGGCCGTGGACAAGAAGTGTGATCAGGCAAGTTTTGTTGACATCTAGTTGTGCAAGGTCAACAACTTGGCCAACCCCAACTGCATTCTGCTTAGGCTCATGTTCAGGGACCAGAGGGTTCCTTTGAAACACTGAAGTTTTTTTTAACAATTTCTCTTTAAAGAAATACTATCACTCCATTCTGTTCGGCAGGGGAACAATGCCGCTTGTGTGTTCAAACTCCTGGGAGCAGTGATACACTGTTTCTTTAGAGAGATTCACTTTCCAAAGCTGAACTTTCAGAACTCAGAGCGCCTTATCACACTTTTGCAAGCTTCACCCCCCCCACCACTGAAAATGGAAAATGAAAAGGTGGGGGTGGTGTAGGAAGCAGTTAGGACTTGTGCTGGTTAAACCCGATCTCTCCAGGGATTTGTTTTTCTTCTGGCTTCAGATTAGATGTTCAAATCAAGCAGTGTTTGAGANCTGTGAGGGAATGTCCATGGGATTCTTAGCCAGGCTAATCCTGGAGCACGGCACATTCCAAGGGGCCAATCTGCCCAAGTTCATTGCTTACTTGAAATGTCTCTTGGGGGAAGAGCCCGGCAAGTGACTTTTTTTTTTCCAGTGGGCGGTCATCCGAGCATTATTAGCGGGATGGCCAGCCCCAGTCACAGCAAAATGAAAGCAAGAGGAGCTGTGCAGGGGGACTGCCTTGCTACCAGCCAGAGTCAGTGCGCAGGTAAATGATTTCAGCTAACCTTTCTCTTGTTCGCCTTCTCCAGGTTGGATGTGGGGACTTAGAGGAAGACCAAAAGAACACACAGAGGGGGTAGAGAGAAAACAGAGGGGGAAATGAACATATATTTTGGTATTTTGTTCTAATGAAGACTGGGTGGCCTCTTGAAACTGGAGATCGTGATGGCGAGCAGCACAAAGAAGTGTCCTTAGTCATTTGTCTCCAGAAGCTCGTCTTACTTTCTTTTTAATCTTTGGATTGCCTGTCTGGGTTACTGAGCTGCTAAGTTTGTATTGCATCTGTTCCCTCCTGGGGAAGGGCTGAGTCTACAGCTAGTAGGAAGGTAAAGGAAGACAGAGCAAAGCTGTTGGTGGTTTGATGTTGGTAGCAGAGCCTGGGTGAAAAAGAGTGAAACCTGTTTAAATGAAATGACTTAATGTTTCTTTGGTGTAAGACAATATTTACAGGTTTGTTTTGCCTTCTTTCATCTTGATGTTTTATTGATTACATGTTTGATTTTCAAAAATAGCTCTTGCTTTTATTCCTTAGGGTAACCATTATACTTTGTTCAAAATACAGATGCCCTTGTTTCTGTTTTGAAAATGATGTCCTTTAATTATTAGCCTGATGTGTAAAATGTTTCCCTATTACACATCACACATGGCTGGTAGTGCAGAAAGGCAAGAAAGAAACAGCCCCTGACAAAGTCAGTTTGGTTCCCTGACCATTCTACCTTCAGAAAAGAATGTACAGAAGTGGTTTTCCAAGGGCTGATAGGACCCACCTTCTCTAGGAGGACAGGAGACTTCTGGCATAATTAAAAAGCAAAGCTAGTAGGGCAAACTCTCCACTGAAGTTTTGCATTAGAAGAGAATTAAAAAGTCAGCAGGAAATGCATGTCAGATTTATTTCATGCTTTCTAACAATGAGGGTAATCATTCTGTGCTAACTTAGTTGCATGTTGGAGCAAAGTCTAAAGCTTCATGCAGAGTAGTTCAAAGCCCTTGAACAAAAGAAAAAGGAAATTCATTTAGGCAACAAGTTAAATCATGATTGTACATCAAAATATGACCTTTCCAAAAAACTTTTTTAAATCGAATATCTGTCTACACTAACAACCTGAAAAAAAGCACAATGAAGCCCACCCAACAATATACCAGAGTCAATTATGCATATTTTGGAGAATTCCTAAGTTGTCTGTTATGCACACACTCTTCCTATGATAAATTATATGTGAGCAAAAAGAGTCGAAGTTCATTATGAATGATGGGAAGATCTTTTTACCTCACCTCTCTTTTACTCCCAATTGTGCCTTGGCAAGGGAACTGATTAATCTGCTAATACTAAGAAACAGAAGTGGTTTCTCATCCGTTCACCCACAAAGAGGTTGCTTTTTTTCTTGGAGAATGTAATTAAATCGCTGGACTGCACACAAGCCAAATCACCTTCCCCTGAAAGACTAACAAACAAATTGACAATCCATATGTAATAATTTTTCTACATACCATCTTACTGAAGCTTGGAGGACATCCCAGATTGAAACTAATAATAACAGTGTCCTCCAAGAGTCTGATTTGGCACAGGCCCCATATTCTCAACTTTAAAGTTCGGTTGTGATTCCATTTCTTTGCTGTCATGCAAATAATAACATCTTCCCCCTTCTTAAACTTCTGCCTTATATACTGGGGTCTTCTTTAAGTGGCATCCCATCCATTACCCCAAGGGGAGAGAAAGAACAGGTAGCAGAGAGTTCACCCCCATGTGTGAGGGCTAGACTCAGGGGGAGAAAGGGGAAGAAACAAGTCTGAACCAGTTCTCCAAATGCCACTAGGAGTCCAGAGTGGTCCAAACACAGAAACAGTCCCAGGCATCTCAGATGGCACTGCACACATAAAGGACATTCAGAACCAGTACTGTCTCCTCTGGCAAAGCAATATATCCCAGGGGTAAGTGAAAAGATCCTGGGGTAAAGCTATTCAAGGTCAAACTATGGCTTTGAAACTCACTGGCTGTATCTCTCTGGCTCCATTTTTTTCATTGATAAAATAGATGTAGTATTGTAGATGGTCCCTCCCCATCACTNCTATTCTGTGGACCCAAGCACATAATGGACCCTTAACAAATGTTAGCCACTGTGCGTCTTTGTTGAGCTCCTACTATGTGCTAGGTGTGTAAGATGAACTTCTTGGTCTGATTATCACAAAACCCCTCATAGTAGTTTAGGATCTATATGCTATACATGAGGCTCAGAGGAGGTAAGGAACTTTTCTTCATAACTTGTTAGTGGCCAGTCCAGTGCTCTATGATTCAAACATAAGGTGGCCATATCTACCAGTATTTTATGGGACTCTAGTATGACCTTCCATATGAATTTATAGTATGAGAATCAGCCCAGAAGTCTGGTATGATGGTACATGCCTTACTCTCAGTACTTGGGAAGTTTA
>LZPO01009432.1:0-10213 GCA_001675575.1 Neotoma lepida
AAAGGCATGTGCTACCACTGCCTAACCTCTATGTTTAATCTAGTGGCTGTTCTGTTCTCTGACCCCAAATAAGTTTTATTAGGGTACACAATATTTTGGGGGACATAATATAATCACCACATGACTCTCTTTGTTGCACAGCATCAGATGGTGGACAGCTTCAGACGCAATTAACTCTATATTACTCCCAAGCTTACCATTCAATTTTCTGTCCTGGGGCCATGAAAATCTCAGCGTCTCTTCTCTCTTGGTGGATAGCTTTCTCTTTCTTAATAATTTTAGCATTGTGACTCACTGGACAAGTCCTGGGATGCAGTGATGGGGATGGGAGCAATCAGTTGGACCAAGCGTCCTTGTTTGAGTTGAAGCCACATCTACACATTAAGAAAATTCAAGACCTGAAGTCAGACAGGGGCTTCCCCTGAGGTTAAGAAAGCAGCAGCAGGATATCTTAGGAATGTGAGGAAGTGAAGGAGAGATGGAAGACGCAACGGGGAAGACAGGGCAGAAGATGTGGGTCACAGGCATAGACTGGGCATGTGAAGTGTCTTGCTGGTGCATGGAACTGAGCCATAGGAACAGTGAGGGAAACTACAGGATGTTCTGGGAGCCGTAAGAAACCTTAGGTTCTGCAAAGTGGAGCAGAAATTCAGCAATAGAACTAACACATGAGTTTTATACTTGAATTCTCAGAGGAAGAATTTTTAAGTAAGGAAAAAAGAAAGCTATAAAACATCCAATGAAAAATAAAATCATCCATAACAACCTACCAAGGGATTGTCACTTGGCTATTGTTACATTTATTTTTCCAGTCTTCTCCTAAAATTATATATATATATATATATATATATATATGATATATATGATTATTTTTATCTATTCATCATGCATGCATCCATCTGTCATCCATCTACAATCTCTTTTTTCTCTATATATAACATAACATAAATATTTTCCTTACTAGTAAGCCTTCATCCACATTACTACCTTTCTGTAATGCATGATATTGCATTGTAAGAATGAGCCCTAATTACTGAATCTTATGATAGTGATACCTTGGACTAATTCCATTTTTTACTACTTAAAAAAATGCATGTGCTTTCTGAGAAATTTTCACAGGCTTCCATGATCTTTAGTCTTAGGATAATTCTGAACAAGGAGAAACAGACCATTTGTCTGGTTAGGTATTACCAAGCTTTTTCCTGGTGTTGTCTTTCCAATAGTTTGGGTTTGTCCTGATAGGTACTTGTAGTGTGTTTCCATTCACTTTCTAACTCTGACCTCAAGCCACATCTTGCTGAGATGCTCTTGGGGAATGTCAAAACAAAGAGCTGCCTGGAAATTGGGCTAGAATAGGTGAGAAGCAGTCATATCCACAGAGCACCAGGGTCACCAAGAGCATGGCCAGGAGAGAGGAGAAGGTAGAGGGAACCCTAAATAGCAAGTGTGTCATGATTCATAGAATTAGTTACTTTTCTCCTTGTGTGACAAAATGCCCAACAAAAGCAGCTTTGGGAACAGTTTCTTTTGACTCAGAGTTTAAGGACGCTGTTTATCATGGCAAAGAAGTCATTCATGACAGCAAGAGCTGAGGTGACTGGTCTCCTGAAACCCATAGAAAGGATGCAGAACGGAAGTGAATGCTAATGCCCAGCTCACTGGGGGCCTCCAATCTTCAAAACCATGTCTTTTAACATGGGTTAGGAAACCAAACAAGTGTGGCATCTTTCCAAGTACGACAGAATTCATCTGCAGAAACTTGCACAGTATCTTGACAAAAGTGTGTGAGACGAAGCCTGGGGCAAACCCCTTTGGCTTTGGTCAAACAACTGGGACTTAACTATAGTTTTTCTCCCTAGTGGCCTTTGACATGGGCTGATGACCCAGGGAATCAGCATTTCTCTGTGAACAAATGCCCAGAGATTGGGCGGGCTGCTAGTTACAGGTCCCAAGAATGATGCAGCCATGGTGATGCAGCTTGCAGTGTCAGTTAATCTGATATAGAAATCCCTCACGGCTATGCTTAGAGGTTTATCTCTAGATGAATCTAGATCCATTTTCAATTTGATGTTAACCATGACACCCATCTTGTGAACATAAAATCTCCTCTCCTCTCCCCTACCAGGTGTTATCTCCTCTAGCCAAGAACCTCTTCCACAGAGCCATTTCTGAGAGTGGTGTGGCCCTCAGTGCAGGCATGGTCAAGAAGAACATCCAGTCTGTGACTAAAGTAAGTCCCAACCTGGACAACTCCTGCACCCTTTTCTGAGCTTCCCTTGGGTCCTCGTTGGTCTTTTTGGCTGTGGGGTGCAGCTTAGGTACTCAGACAATTCTAGAAGTAAGAATGGCTGGGCAGAAGGGCTGCTTTTGCTCACAGCTAAGACACATCCTGAAGTTTCTGAAGTACCCCATGTGAATCATGTTACTCAGACACTCTATGACTCTGCCCAGAACCTGAAACATGAAGAGATTCTGTAGCTCACCCGAGGCCAAGTATTTAGCGAGTGGAAGAGGTAGTATTTAAAAGCAAACAAATCTTATCCTTCATTTCAAATTGCCTCTTTAAAGGCACTCAAGTTAGAAAACATTGTGCCCAGTGTGTGTGTGTGTGTGTGTGTGTGTGTGAACATGGGGTGGACTCTTTACCCATTTAAAGAGGGAAAAGCTAACAGGGGTGTAGATATTGATTATGTAATCAGGACATGTCATTATTCCAATTAGTAATAGAGGCAATATTCTGTGGGATCCACTATCTACAACTGGTATTTTAAAGCAGTGGTTCTCGACTCTCCTAATGCTGCAACCCTTTAATATAGTTCTTCATGTGCTAGTGACCCACAGCCATAAAATTATTTTTATTGCCACTTCATAATTATAACTTTGCAGCTGTTGTGAATCATAATGTAAATATCTAATATGCAGGATATATTTTTATTGTTATAAATTGACGCAAAGGGTTGCAACCCATAAGTTGAGAATTACTGAGTTAGAGACTTTACAAACCCTCTGTAACCATAAGAAATCAGGCTTACAAGTCAAATATGTTGATTCATGACTGTAATCCAAATACCTGGGGAAGCAAAGGTAGGAAAAAAAAACTAATGCAAAACTGAGGCACCCTGGTCTACATTCTAAGTCCTGGGCCAGCCAGGGATACTTAGTGAAACTCTATCACAAAAACAAACAAATAAATAAAAGTGAATGAAAGAAAGAAAAAAGAGGAGGGAGTCGGGGGAGAAGGATGGGGAAGAGGAGGAGGAAGAAGAGGAAGAAGGAGGAGGAGGAGAAAAAGGAGAAGGAGGAGGAGAAGGAGGAGGAGAAAGGAGGAGAAGGAGAAGAAGAGGAAGAGGAGGAAGAGGAGGAAGAGGAGGGAGAGGAAGAGGAGGGAGAGGAAGAGGATGGAGAGGAAGAGGAGGAGGGAGAGGAAGAAGAGGAGGGAGAGGAAGAAGAGGAGGGAGAGGAAGAAAAGGAGGGGAAGAGGAGAGGAGGAGAGGAGGAGAGGAGGAGAAGAAGAGGATGATGATACAGGCTAGAATCCACTGTCCACACTGGTGGAGGATGTAATCATTACTCTTGACCTCTGCTGTTGCCTGTGATCCTTTTCAGCTAATTGCTACTATTTCTGGGTGCAAAACCACCACCTCAGCTGTCATGGTTCACTGCCTGCGCCAGAAGACAGAGAATGAGCTCTTGGAGATCGCACTGAAATTGGTACGTGTGTCCATTCTAGTTGCCTCTTTTCTGAGTCCTTGGCCCAAAATCTCTTCTGCTGTTCTTGTCCTGGATAAACTCTAAGGGGACAGTTTCTCAGCTCTCAGGAAGAGTGTTGGCCTCCTGACCCCAACTGGGAATTTACTTTATTATGAAACACCTTAAATGTCAAAAAGTAGTCCAATTATATATTCCATGGTGAGGAACTGCATGGAAATCTTCCAAACTTGCTTTTGAACATTCTGGTCACATTCCCATCTTCTTCTATATTAAACTTCCTCCTCTTCCTGAAGACTCCCCCTTTCCCATTTTTCTGTCAGTTCAGTTATATCTTGCTATTCCCCTTTACTCACTCCTCTCTTTCTTCCATATTTACTTCTCTCCCCCTCCCTAGAGGCCCCTTCTTTCCCATTTCCCTGACCAGGTCACTTGTACCCTTCTGTTCCCTTCTCTATTCCACTCCCAAATCCCCTATCCTGTCAACTGCTCTGTTTTACTTTGCTGGTTTCTGTGGTTACTCCAAGTTATGTATTCATATCTGGAGACTTTGTGCTAGGATCCTCCAATGAGAGAGAATATGTGACATTTGTCTTTCTGCATCTGTGTTACCTCACTCAATATGATCTTGTCTAGCTCCACCCATTTACCTACAAAGTTCATGAGCTCATTTTTCTTTGCAGCTGAATAGTATTCTATAGTGTATGTGTACCACATTTTCAGTATCCATTTGTCAGTTGAAGGACATTTAGGTTGTGTCCTTTCCTAGCTATTGTGGATAGAGCATCAATGACCATGGCTGACAAAGTATCTATGGAGTAGGAAATCAAGTCCTTTAGGCATATGCTAAGTAGTGGTATAGCAAGATCATATGGTAGATTTATATTCAGCTTTTTGAGAATTCTCCACACTGATATCCACAGTGGTTGCCCCAGTTTGCAATCCCACCAACAGCAAATGAGTTCTTTTCTCCTCACGTTCTCTCCAACAGTTGTTGTTGGTTGTTCTATTGATCTTTGCTGTTCTGACTGGGGTAAAATGAAATATAAAGGTTGTTTTGGTTTGTATTTCCCTAATTACTAGGGATGATGAACATTTTTTGAGGTATTTCTTAGACATTTTCTCTTTTTTTGAGAACTCCCTATTCAGGTCCCAGGCCCATTTTTTTGAACAGGTCATTTGTTTTGTGGACTCATTGTCTTTTAGGTTCTTTGTGTATTTTGGATATTTTCCCAGATGTACAGCTGGCAAAAATTCTCTCCCATTATGTGGGCTTCCTCTTCATCTAGTTGGTTGTTTCTTTACACATTTATATTTTTATTGACCAATTCTATCATCTATCCATCCATCCATCCATCCACCAATCTATCCATCCATTCACTGATTCATTCAACATATATGGAGGAGCTGAGAAGGGAGAGTCAGTGAACGTATAAACTAAACCCTATCCCTTCTCACAAACAACAATCCAAAGAGAGACATAGCCTTGCACTTGTTAGGTTCAGCCTGATAGAACTGTCGAAGAGGGAACCCATTAAATACACTCATCATTTCCCAGGGAAGTGATTTGATTAATGGACTGTTGTGACAGTCTACATCTTGGAATCCACACAGGACAAACACCCAGAGGAAAGAGCATCAGGGTCATGAAGAATACCACTTTTATGAAAGAGGAGTTGATATAAACTCAGGAGTCATCTGAGCCCTTGCCTTCTTTATATAAATCATGGACACTCCAAAACATGCTGGGTCTCTTGGGCAAGTTTCTAGCATTGTGTTCTTTCTGAATATCCATGGGTTATGTTGATATGGCCTTGGAGCTTTAGTTATAAAATTCAGAAAAGGAGTCCAAGATGTTCAAAGACTTAAAAGAACTATTTTCTAATCCCAGAAGCCATCAAATATTCCAGATGTTCTCTATGTGACATAGGACAACCAGATGACACAATAATATCTGATGATTTTAGAAAACTCAGAGACCTACGATCCCAGCAAAATCTGAGATTATTTGAGATCTTAGAGAAGTGCTATTATGATTATCCACTGCCCTATCACACACAAACACACCACACACACACACACACACACACACACACACACACACACACACACACACGTGAATGTGTTCACAAACACACATAGATATTGCATCCTGGGTAGTAAAGATTCAACCTACAATGAAGGGTTCCTAGCAATGGCTTCCCTCATGTATGAGAGAACCATGGCTGACAAGCAGCATTGCAGTCCCTGCAATCATAGTAACACAACAAAGAAAGGGATATGCAGAGATAAGTGGCGCTGAGCTTGTAGGCATCAGGATTTTGTTATGCAAGATAAGAATACTCTTCAAGAATTCCTGAACACAATATTTTTCTCTTTTTGTTATTTTTATTAGGAAGTGTCTTAAACAAGCATCACGATAATTCTCTTGACATACTCTAGTGTACATTTCTAGGAAATTTGGTCTTTTTGTTTATTTTTGAGATTATAATTCAATTACAGCTTTTCTATCTTCCCTTTCTTCCTCCTAAACCCTTCCATATACCCTTCCATGCTCTCCTTCAAATGCATGGCCTCTTTTCACTAATTGTAATTACACGCATATATTTGTTGTATATACATATATAGTCCTAAATGTAACCCCTGAACAGAATCTTCAAATAACTCTAAAGTGCAGGAGCAGAGAGCTCATGACATGGCTGGATCCAGATGCTGTGATGGTATTATTCAGTATCGACTTCTCTGTTCCTTTGTTTTCCACCTTTCTGAATATTTCTTTCTGAATATTTACATTACATGTTAATGGCTGAACTCAGGAAGTGACACTAAGTAAGAGGAATAGGTCCTGTCCTGATATCAATTCCACCTCTAGCCCCATTGCCACTCCTGGCTATCACTTCCACCTCATTGAGCTATTGTTCCTGAGGGAAACTGAGCATTGTTGCCAGAGAGCTGAAGTTGGGGTGGCATTGAAGAGGAGCATGGGCATAAGCAACAAACATGTTCTCCAGAGTTTCAGGGGCCCTGACTCTGGATCCCAGGGCCTGTCCCCCTTCAGGTTGCTTCTTATCCCCACCCTGCTCTACCCCGTGTTCATCCTCAAGATCCCCGTGTAAGACTCGGGTGGGAGAAATTGATAGCCCAGGGCACAGCTCAAAGGCTGATCATTTATAGGGGGAAGATTCTCAATGCATCCTTTACCTTTGTGTTCACAGAATCCTTTTGACCTGGATGAGAATGGAGACCCCAAAGAGGTAAGGAGCTTTTTCTCAATTACTGGTGTTGCATCTTAACAGCAATAAATTCTAGTTAACTATGAATGAAAGGTTTCCCCAAGGCTCCAAGAGAAGTCGCTTGCCAGTTACAACAGGCAGAGGTAGAGCTAACTGACTCACTGTACAATGCTCTCAGTAAGCAAATTTACCCCCCTGGGCCCTGCTCTCCTCATTTACAGTTCTCACTACCAAGATGGCCCAATGGAAGAAGGCTGCACTGAACCGCTGCTATCAGGAAGCTGAGATAACTGGCTAACAGTCTCAGTAGTCTTTGGAGTACAGAACTGGAGTTATACAAAGAGGAGCCTATGACATTCAGTTCTGAGGACAGCACCCTCCGCACATGACCCAGGAAACTCACAGACAGTGCCCACAGTGCCTCCTCCCTCCTGCCCTGCCACCTACCAGCACTGGCCTGTGTCTGGTGTCATTAGCTATGAGCATCTCCAGTCTTGTCCTGGCCTCCCTCCCTGGAGATCACAGACATTCCCTGAAGACCCTGTGAGGATGACGTGAGATTCTCTCAGTGGCTTTTACTGTGTCATACCCGCAGAATCACGGCTGAGATAAAACGATAAAACAGACCGTGGTCTGTGCCACCCTCCTGCAGCAGGAGAGATTTAGGGTGGAGGCAATGAAGAAGGAGCAGCCTTGAGGAAGTCACTGAGGTGGGAGGTGCAGTTTCACCTAAAAAGGTTGGATTATGATCTAACATAAGATAAATGAGCAGATGAGCTCTGAACAGTGGACTTTTAAAAAAAATGTCTTGTTTCTATTTGTTTTGGTTCCAGACTATGTAACCTAGAAATTTGTGATCCTCCTACCTCAGACTCCCAGATGTCAGTATTCCAGAAATAAGTCATAACATTGAGTAAAATACAGAAATGTGCTCTACAGACATGGGGCAGGGAAGGTACAGGAGGGTAGATAGGAAGACTTTGCACGGCAGGCATCCTGTAGGTCAGATCAGGGACTGAGCAGTGGAGTTGTGAGACATGCCTGGAGTGCAGATACTCATGAAAGAATTTCTGACTGGACTGATTGAAAAGCCAGTTGTGGAGCATGAGATAAACAGAAGACAGAAAGATGCCTCTGGCTTCTCTGACACAAAAAAGCAAAGCGTGCAGCCTCAAAGTGCAGCTACCAATATTCCTGGGCAGCAGTGGTACTTACTGTGGGCCTCAGAGTGGCTGGTATCAGAGTCTTCCTTAGAGTCCCAGGTGCCAATCCATGCTGGCCCTTACAGATATGATAGGATAAAAGGGTAGATTCAGTAGATTATTGAATATTGAATGGATAAAAGGGTAGATTCAGTAGATTATTGAATATTGAATGGATAAAAGGGTAGANTAAAAGGGTAGATTCAGTAGATTATTGAATATTGAATGGATAAAAGGGTAGATTCAGTAGATTATTGAATATTGAATGGATAAAAGGGTAGATTCGGTAGATTATTGAATATTGAATCTACCCTTTTATCCTACGATATCAGGCAGACGGGAGAGAAACTTCTACCTACACCTTACCGTCTGTCTTCAGGAACTTTTCTGTCTCTACCTTTCCTTCTCACTCCATTCCTCCTTGAGAACACAAGTTAGACCATGTCATTTCCCTTCTTAAAAGCTTGACTGTGTTTACAGAATTAATTCCCTTGCCTCCATTGAGATAGTACCCACAAAACAGCCCTGAGTGCCAAGAAGGTGCCATATATATTTCTCTTCTACTTTCTTATCTGTTGCTGTGACTAAAACACCCAGATCCAAAGCAATCTGGTGGAGGAAAGAGTTTATTTGTGTTGCACGTCTAGGCCACAGTTCATCATTGATGGAAGTCATGGCAGGAACTCAAGCAGGCCTCATCAGTCAAGGAAATCAATATAGCAGAATCCATGGAGGAAGGCTGCTTGCTAGCTCACAGAAAGGCTCATGCTTAGCCTTAGGTTTATTATATAGCTTAGGACATGTTCCCAGGAAATAGTGCTGCCCACATTAGATAAGCAAAACATTCCTCCACAGACATGCCCACAAGTCAATATGATCTAGACAATTCTCCAGTTCTGACTCCCTTCTCAAGAGACCCTGGGCTGTTAAAGCTATATATACATTATTATATAGTATATAACATATATTACAAAGAATATAGGTTTTATCATGAAAGTTTTNAAATAATTTGTTTTTGTTGTTTTCTGCCTGCCAACACCTACATTGGCTACCTCATTATTCATAATCTCAAAGAAATGGAATCACATGTCTGTCTATCAACAGAAGGATGGCTAATGGAAATGTAGCATGTTACACAATGGAATTTTAGTCAAATGTAAAGAAACATATGTCACATATGGAACAAATAGTCCTACCCTGTGGCCCTCTTGCTAATACTCTCCCAGAGAAGTCCCCAAAGTCCAGGCCTCAGTGACTTTCCTGGGGTTCGCCCTGTACACAGACTCCTCTGTCTCTTGATATATTCCCTCCCCACTGCTTAGAAATGTCCCCTCTTTTCTTTAGTTGACTATCGTGTTCTTGCAAAGAAGCCACTCCAGATATCAAAAAGACCAGCTTCGTTTGGCCAGCATGTCATCTTCCTTCAGATAGGCAGCTCCTCTTGCCAGCTGCCAGAGCACGCTGTCTTCATTACTCAGCTTTTCCGAGGTGAATAGCACCCAGGTGGTATTCTCTGTTGCTGGAGGTGGTGCTTGTTGTGGTTTTTATTTCTCTAAATAGGAACAAGGTCTCAGTTTAGACATCTCAAGGAACAAGTTCAATACCTCAAAGCCAAGCATATATCCCAAAGCACCCAGGTTTAGATATGTATAGATAGATTCATTAATAAGTGAAAATTATTAATAAGTAGCCCTCATTAATAAGAATTCTCCTCTTCTCAATTCGCTACCACCATCACATTGCCACTGATGACCCCCAACTAACAGTTCTGACCTTGAAGACTCCTAGATTCAACTATTGTTCTTAGGACATTGGGTGTTTGTGGCCATAGCCACAAGGGTCTTTATGCTCGACAAACTCTCAGACCAGCAAAGAGGGGATATATGGCTGAAATGTAGGGTAGGGTATTCATAAGCACTATGTTTTCCCCAGGACAATACCTCCCTGTACACTGTGATTGATGGGGTGTTGCTGCCAAAGACTCCAGAAGAGATCCTGGCTGAGAAGAGTTTCAACACTGTCCCCTACATGGTGGGCATCAACAAGCAAGAGTTTGGCTGGATCATTCCA
>LZPO01009433.1:0-20820 GCA_001675575.1 Neotoma lepida
CCTAGTGAGAGAGAGAGATAGAGGTGTAGAGAGAGAAGGTTATAGATCACGAGTTCTCAACCTGTGGATCTGGGGGCTTATCTAAGACCATTGGAGAACACAGTTATTTACATTATGATTCGTAACAGCAGCAAAATCACAGTTATGGAGTAGCAATGAAAATAATTTTGTATTTTGAGGTCACTACAGTGTGAGGAATTGTATTAAAGGGTCACAACATAAGGAAGGTTGAGAACCACTGTTACAGATAAATGAATGACAGATGGTTAGATAGGTAGACAGGTAAGTAGATAGATAGACGAGAGCATGAACTGGCATTTTCATTTACAAAAGATCTCACAGAGGCTTTCTGAAGGGTCATGTAACAGAACAACAGAAATTACCTGAATCTTCTTTGACTCAAGAATTTTCTGATTGGAGTCTAGTGTTACTTTGTAAACATCTAAACCACTCCACTATTACATAGACAAACTAAAAGGCATCATGACTCATACGTCCAATATCTAGATTCTTGTTCATAAGCAAAGTTCTTTCTGAAATCATTAGAAAAATCTACAACACAAGGAGTAATTCCTTAATATGTGAATATTCAAACCTGCACCTCCAAAATCTTGTTTGTATTATAGAATATTTTTGCATGTATTTATCAATATAATTTCTATTGTTTTTCATCAAACAAAATACTTTATTCTATTTAATGTGTTACAATAGGCAATCTGTGTATCCTAGAACATTGAATAAGTATATGTAAAATTAATCACGAAAAATAAATCTTTTCATCCTATCACATTCCCTATTGACTTAAATTTACTCTCAGAACAAAGATTTCTTTTTCAGTTTTGCTCTTTATGGTTAGCAGTTTTATGAAAATGCAGACAAGTGGTTCATATAGAATCCCAAATATGAAGAACCATACATGTTTTTCACTTAAAATCAACTCAGGACTGATTACTCTTACTCATTAGCAACAAAGCATGGCAATCATTTTAATAGGTGTTTAATAGTGTGTTGTGTGAATATATCATTATGTACATTATTAAATTACTTATTGAGTATTGGTGCCAATTTAGACTAAAACAATAATTGAAGTTTGTAACATACAAATGTAATGATGTGTTTCTCTGGGAGTATATCTTAAATTAGCCTCTCCTCCATGGTGTGCAAACCTTACATTCCTGAAATTTGAAGTGAATCCCCATCTTCTACTTTATCATGTCCTTGATTAAAACCTATCACTTACTGGGTTTGTGTTTTGTTTTTAAGCAAGTATTAGTATTCTCTCTGTTAAAATTAGAACATCAAATTCTCCACCAGGCTTCCTACATAACAGAAAAGGTAGTGTGATCATGTATCAATGTACTTTAGAGACATTATTTGCAATTTTCTGTCACTTTGAGTTATGGTTACATGAGTATCTGTGCATGCTTCATCCTCTTCGCTGAACTGAAAATCCATAGAAGATTTTGATATATATATAAAACTATTAATAGGACTTGCATATATTTGCTTTTAACAAATATGTGTTCTATGAATGTATACCCAAAGCATTAGACCATTGGATCCTCTTAAATTACAATGGTATATAGAACTCTAAGTTAGTAGCTATGTGCTATAGTCCTGGCTCTAAAATTAGTATAAGGTATATATAAATTAATTATTCAAATGCATTAAAGATTTTGAGTATGAAAATTGGAATAAAATATATGGACAGATTGTGTCACTGGATTGTTGTGAGAATCAAATAAAACTGGGATTTTTTTACATGAAAAATTTCAGCATTAGAGGGATGAAAAAGGAAAGGTTGTGGTGTGCCTTGATAGAATAATACTTAGCTAACATTTGCAATAGGCAAGATCCTGAGTTTGATGCTTATCACATGCTCCAAAGTAAAAGGACCATGAATTTCTCTAAGAAAAGGAAAAATCAAAGAAGTCCTAACCTAAACATTGTATTACTCAAAATTGCCACACATCAATGTATTTCCAAATATATTATCAATTTACAGACGAAAACTTCCAGAGTTAGAGACATGTCGATTAAACTGGAAGCCTATTTTACATTTGTACTACTCTGAATATGAATGAAGGCCTATACAGTGAAGTGCATGCTGTTATGCTACTTGATAACAAGAAGTCTGCTATGTCTGAATTAATTAAACTGTCCCAAACTCTGATGTAAACTCCTCTAAGTCAATTCACTAATTTCTCAATAAATTATCACCACATATTGCAATATTGTTTGTGTTCCACTGATATGCTATGAAATATTTTTAAGTATTCTGTCTTCTAAGTGATTCCATAGTTTTTAAGAAGTATTTTCTGCCTTCTCCAGTATTATTTTATGCTTAATATGTACACTTTGCTGCCCTAGGAAAACTATTACAATAATATTTAGATCACATATGTCTATAGGTCAACACAAACATACTACAACAGCTTTGGACAAACAAAAGATTGAACTTTTGCATTGAAAAGTTGCATATGCAAAAGCATTTCAGGACACTGTTAGCAATAAAAAAATACTTATGTTAACTTATAAAATGTGGTTCAGTTGTTCCCTTTTATTACTATATTTTCAATACAATAAAGCAATAAATTTGAAAATGTTACATATTTTATTGAAAATTACTCTTCTCAAATAGATTCTATACAAGTATAAAGCTAATTTCATTGTTCGTATTATTATGAATTTGACTATGCATTCTATATAACAAATAATTTTAAGTCTACACCATTTGGCAATTTTTCATAACAGCATGCTGAGTTATATTCCTTACTGTATATCTTTATGTGTACCTCCCCTTGACTATAAAAACAGTAGATAGAGCAAAGATAGAATGTTAAAGATGAGAGTTGTTCACTGAAGAGCCAGAAAACTGGAAAAAAAAAAACTATAGAAATAAGCATCATCATAGCAGAATTCAAAATAGTACAATCCATATTGAAAAACATATTTTGCTATTTAAACAAATGGCAGACATATAAATGATTATGTCAGTGTAAATATATGGTCCTTTTATCATACTGGTGAAGTTGAGGCATCTCAAAACACCTACACTTCTGAGGAACATTTTTGGCATGCAAAAGCTGATAATTTAACTGAGAGGTGTTCCAAAGTATCACAACATATTTTTGTGCAGAGGAAATCACATACCTTCTGTGTGCACAGCTGAGACATAGGTCCAATTATATCTCTTCACTATGTCCACCATGGCTCGTGCCTGCTGGGCATCTGAAGGTACGACCCTCATGAAATACTTGAATAGAGTCTTGTCACTCAGATCCATGCTGGTTGCAGAGTAAGCAATCTGAGGTATGTTGAAAAGTTGGAGCAAATTCTGGACTTGTATGGCCACAGAACTTGAGCCAGGCCCAATGACTCCCACTATGGGTTTCTTGGAGCGGAAGGAAGAAGAGCCATCCACACAGCGTACCAAGCCCTCTTCCTCTTCTGAAGAGATGAGTGAATCCCTTATAAACTCAATGCTTTGCTCCAGGGCCACAGCTGAATGCCAGCAGGAATCTCTTATCTCACAGCCAAGTGTGATGTTGGGCAAGAGATTGGGGTCTGAATTGATCCTTTCCAAGGTATGCAGCATGGCCTCCACTCTCTGAATGCCATACTGTTCACGGACTGCCCCACATTTCCTCTCATGAACTTTGTCCACACTTGGTTGGTGGTGGACAGAGAAGAGAGCTCCAATAATGATGTCACCTGGCATGTGAGCCACCACCCTCCTTTCACTGGACTGTGCACTCCCTCGGACATCTTCTTTCAAAAGTAGGACTGACAGGATCAACAGAAGGACCATTTTAGGAAAGGAATTCAAGCTAATAAAGACATCATGGTGGAAGAAACGCAGATTTCTAATATGCGCAATCAAATAATGTCGTGTGTTGAATGACACATTGGGGAATTAGCAGCAATTCAGATATATACTCTAAGAAATAACAAGGTCCCCAGATAGAGTCTAGTTGAATGTATCCATATGATCATGATCTTCATTACCTGAAAAAAAAATAATGAGAAGCATGAGTTTTAACAGCATACATACTAGTTCAGGGACACTCTGAACTTCCACATTAATGGAAAAACAGAGAGATTTGATAGCATAGATAAAAAAAACAGAACTTAAAAGTATGGTGGTTTTTTGTGTTTGTTTTGTTTTGTCACCAGCTCAAACAGTTTCTTGGTTTGACTTCTTTACATTAATATTTTTCTTTTGTTCACCTGGAGTACAGAAAACCAAATGTAATATACAATAGACAGACCTGTGTAAAACAGCATCTTAATATTCGAACCACTCTATGAACTAAATATCCTTAAAACAATGATCCCTAAAAATTTTTGAAGATTGATGAGTGATCTCTGGGTGGTGGGATTGTATCCAGTTTTTATTTCTATTTTCACTTAAATCAGACTTGAATTTCTTTCCAAATTTCACTAATGAACATTTACTAGTTATTCAACTATAAAAGCAGTCTTCTTTAAATGGTTTCGATGTAGCTTAATGGTAGAGTACTTGAATAGTCTGTACAAGACCCTGACTTCTATCTCCATTATCTCCACAGCCAACCAAGCAAAATATTAAAATCATATACAGTTCCTGCCTTAATGCAATGTAAATAAAGTATATTGAAAAAAAGCCTGGGGTATATAAGCATCGTGGACATTTAATATGTAATATATAACAAGGATGAATAAGGAGAAGGTTTGAACATTACAAACCAAAGTGCTATAAGCAAACAGTAGTAATAGACATACAAGTTGAGGGGGAAATAATTTACAAGTTCTGATATTAAGAATTATTTGTAAAGCGCTGAACATCACAGAGCAATAATTTTCCAATTTAATGAATTTTAATAATATGTGCTATGTTGGTCTTATGGTCATCAACATAAGATATCATATTTTCAAATGTTTTAAATTGAATATGGCTATATGTATTCCCAAGATAATCTCTTTTGTTACTGCAGTTCAGAAGAAATTCTGTGGGTAGGTGGTGAAGACAGACAATTCTCTGGCACTCTGCATGGTACTCCAGAGACTTTTCAAAGCTATTTTGGAGTCTTACAAAAAAATTCATAGTAATTAGTCCTCTATTTCTAGTCTAGAAAATTTCACAGTGATATGGCTCAACTATCCTTCCAAGAAGAAAAACTTGGTGTAGCTACCACCATAGTAATTTATTCCAATTTAAACTCCTAGGATGAAGAACAATTCACCCCAATTTCCAACAGTAAATTCTGCATTAATGTGAAAAAACTGACAGATTATTCGTTGTTTTTGTTTAATTGGATTATGTAATCAATTTACTTTAGATGGCACCATCACTGCCAACCAGAATCTTAAATTGATTGAAAATTATTAACACACAGGACTACCTTTTCAACAGAGGTGATAAACCTTTAGGAATTTATATTGCCTTTTTTAGAATAATGATAATCTTAAACTTCATCAGATTTTCAAAAACTCTAGCTTGGACACATAACGAATATAACTTGAATCACATTTCTAACCACGCCTACCCTCATTATATTGTTTCCTTCAACTGTTTCCATAGCAACAGAGAAAGAACCCTTTAAATAGTATCAAACACTAAAATTAAATTTTCACCAACAGCTACATGTTACAAAATAATGAGATGTTTAGATATACAAATGTGAATGTGTGCATCACGTGTATTATATTTTCTAATTTAGTATTTTAGACAAAAGTAAAGAAAACAAAAATGTTAGTTTATCACCTCATTGTGAAATTGCCTGAACACTCTTTCACTCTCAAGATGTTTGTTCTGTCTCCTACATTTAAAGACATACAATCTGTGCTGGTTTTTATGGTCATTAAATGGAGAATGAATAAGCAAACCCAATGATAAAACATACATAGCTTGCTTTCATGCAAGAATATGAGGCTTCATGGTTCTACAAAAGCCAGGGTCTGTGTTGATGTCCATGTCTCGTGGTGTCCCAAAGGCCACAAGGATGCCCTCAGTCTAGGCTACAATCTGTGGCCAGGTTCGTGCCTGAGGGCCATGCTGCCACCAAAGCGGCACAAATCTGAGTGGCCTTTGTTGCTACCCGGGGTCATGTGTCATCCGGGCTAGGGCTGCTTCGGAGGGACATGTCTGGGTCAGTGTCCCTACCACAGCTAGGGTCTGTGATGATGTCTTCAGCTCCTGATATCATGGAAGGTAATGCCAATGCATTGGGTCTGGGCTGCCACCTGGGGCCATGTTGGTGTCTGAGAACCATGCTAACATGGGGGCCATGCCAATCTGAGTGGCCTGCACTGCCACCTGGGAACATGGTGACATCCAAGCCCAGGCTGCTAAAACAGGAACATGTCTGGGTCCCTGGTCCTACCACAGCTGGTTTCTGTGTTGATGTCCATGGCTCATGGTACCATCAAAAGCCACATGGATGTCCAGGGTCAAGGACACATTATGTGGCTATGTTGGTGTCTGAGGGCTATCCTGCCACCTGGCCATTCTGATCTGGATGTGGCCTGTGCTGCCACATGGGGCTATAGTGTCCTCTGAGCCAGGTCTGTGTTGATGTCTGTGGCCCCTGTAGCTACGAGGAGCTGAGTGGATGCTTGTGATCTTGACAACCACCTGAGATCCTGTTGGCATCTGAGGGCCTGGCTGCCACCAAGGCTATACTGATATGGGTGGTCTGTGCTGCCACCAGGGCCATGATGACATCCCATCCCCAGCTGCTGTTGAGAACATATCTGGGCCCATGTTTCTGCTGCAGCAAGGCTCTGTGATGGTGTTCATGGCACATGATTCCACAGGGAGTAATAGGAACCAAGCATGTTGAACTCGAAGGGCCAGGCTGAGCTTCCCCACCCCTCACTTGCCCTGGGATAGCTGGCCCTGACCCTCGATAGACAATGCAAGAGTAGAGCTGACCTCACCCCCATAGGAGAGCTGGCCCCTTAACTCAGGAGAGATGGCCCTACCCCTTACCACAGTGTAGAAGAGCTGGCCTGATGACATGGGCCTAGGAGAGCTGTCTTTGCCTCTCACTTGAGAGGGTGGTTCCAGTGATCTGGACTGACCAGCTCAGCCTTGAGTAGGCCCACCCTGATATTTACCCCATCTATGACCTGCCAGAGTGCATAAAGGGACTGGTCCTGTGGAATAATACCCATAGGATCTCCATGACATGTGGCAACAGCTGGATATTGAAGAAGAGTTTCCATGAAGGTCCAGTGATGATGGTGTGTCAGAGGCCTTAAACCAGATCAATGACTCATTGCAATGAGCATTTTGTGGGTTGGGCTGATTAGACAAAAGTGCATACTGCGTGACATACCATGGTTCCCAATGCCCCTAGAATGAATGAAGAGGTATTGGAAAGACTGAGGAGTGAGATGCGTTTTTGTTTGTTTGTTTGTTTTTAATTACTTTTGGGGGACATGCAGCAGGGGTGAGGGGCATATATGGAAGAACTGGGAGGTGAGCAGGATTGGGGTACAGGATGTGAAATTCCCAAAGAGTTAATAAAAAACGATGTTAAAAAAAAGAATATAAGGCTAGAAGTGACCTATCAATAATATGAAGCTGAGCCTTCAATCCAATGTTAAAGCCATATATGAGATATGGTATACGTATTTAAATACTCTGCCTCCATTTTATATGTGAAATTAATTATTTGACTCTTTCAAACAAAATTTAACCACTAGGTGGGAGATACGTGAAAGGGGTATGCAATGATGTACATTAATAGTTATCATTTTCTTTCTTGAAGTATTCATTACATCCAATCGCTTAAATGTGTGTATTTATATTATACCTCTCTTTACAACTGAATGTTTAAGATTAAAAAGTGTATATATGCTCCTGATACTCATAGACTTTACAAGTACTCCAAGCAATGACATCTGTGGACATTTAATGAATGCAAAGAATGTTAAGAAAAATTAAAAGAAGATGTTCATGTAGAGAGATGACTAGAACCTAAAGACTGGGAGAGATGGAAGCATGGCATTAGCTTGAATCTCCTAACATTTAATATGAATTGCCACTAAATGACATTCTGAAGTTGTAAGCACATGCTAGGCAAAATTCAAGTTTAGGAGCATTCAGGCCGCGGGATATCATAGCTAACAGATCCAAGAAATCTGATTAGAAGACTCATAGTAATCTAGGTGGAATAAGAATGACCCAGTCATGACTGATAACAGTAAAAATAGAAAGAAATGGACACAGACATAACTTCCAAGTAGAATCCTCTGGGTGTGCTGATGGATTAGATATGAGTAGAGCTAGAAGAAGGTGGATCTACTCCTGAAATCCTGTCTAAGAAACTAACTTATTTTGATATAGTTAATAGATATGAGGTAGACAGATACATGAAATGATGAGTCATAGAAGAAAAATAATTATTTTATTCTTAATATTTTAGATCTGTTCAGGAACAGATGTCAACCAGGAAAGTGATGTGTAAGGCTTAGAAGAGAATTTTAGTTTGAGATGCAAATGCAGAGCAACCAGTACATAAAATCTAGAATGCATGAAAATATCTGAAGAGAAAATCTAAACGTATGAAAAATGGAGCTCTGAAGTGCTCCCCATGGACCATATTTAAAAAAAATAAAGTAATGAAAGGAAACAACCTACAGAGTGAGAGACAAACAAGAACAAGTGATATCAAGGATCACAGGGTGGTCTCAGAATCATATATTCAGAGACACATCCAAGGCTTCTATGTGGCATAGAAAAAAATCTGTCTTTATTGAAAATATATTCACTATGTACATTGGATACTTTGGTGACATTTGATGCAATAGTGGTGTCTTATGTATGTATGTACATTGCTGATTATATCAACAATCTTTATTTAAAAATCTAAGATGTAAACATTATTTTATTTCCTCTATTTCACAAATATATATCATATATGGGTTTGATAAATTAAAAACTAGTCAACACTTCTAAAATCGTAAAGAACAATTATTTATTTCTGATGACCCTAAAATATACTTTCTCATCATCCTTTGTTGCCTTATTACCCATTCCTATAATAGTTATACTAACAAAGTCCATGAAAGAAAGAGGGACCATACAGATACATTTCAAACTTTCTAGTGTGACAGAAACTCATAGAGTTGATTTGCAATTTAAAGAGTGAAGAGCCTTCCAAGGGGTAGAGAGATGATGATTCAGTAAAGAGAAGTAATAGATGTGTATAAAGTTTATTGTAGCTACTACAAGGAAATATGTACACACATGTGTATGTGTGTATTATCGAATTAGATGTAACTATCAACACTATATAGTGTAGAGTCATCTGAGGTAGTCTCAACTGAGGGATTACCTAGATCAGGGTGCTTTGTGGCCATGCCTTTTGAGGGATTGGTATGAGCAGGTTAATTACACTGTGAATGACACCACCCTTAGACAGGTGGTCCAGGTCAGTATGAGAAAACTAGCTAAGAATAAGCTGGTAAAAGAGTCCTAGGACAACCCAGCAAGATGAATTCTTCCATGGTTGTTCACTCCAGGTTACTCCCTGTGTTCTTGCCTTGATTACCTTCAATGATGGATTGTGATCTGGAAGTGTGAGCCAAATAGGTGCCTTCCCTCCAACCAGATTTTAATCGTGGTTTTCATAACAGCAACAGAAGAGTAATATTCATATTATGATGCCAGATGCCTAAGAAATTACATTTAGAATGTGTTACTAGAGCTAGGAAAGTGGCTTGGTAGGTAAAATACCCTTTCATTAGAGGCGTAAGGACTTGTGTTCAATCCCCAGTGCTCATAAAAATCTGGGCATGGCCTCTCACATGCCTAAAACCTCAGAAGGGCAGATATAGGAAGATTTCTGAACACCAGGTGAACAACAAATTCAGTGAGAGATTCTGTCTTAAGGGAATGAGGTTAGGAATGATAGATCAAGACACGTGATGGCCTTCTCTGGTTTTCTGTCTGGACACATACCTACATACACAGTTAGTATCCCTCCTCACTGACATAAAGACATTATAGTTTAGAAATTTAGAAGAAATGTATTACAACTCAGCTTATTATAAGGCTTCACAAAAAGATTATTCTTTATGCTATTAAAATACTGTAAACTAATAGTGAGTACATTGCAAATAGACAAGTAGAAAACATCACATATATCAATACCACTCATTTGGCCCATAAATAGTTATTGAATGGTTTACTTTGGACCAAACATTCTGCTATACTCTGAGGGCTCAGTTTTGGATAGGGTAAGTTCATGCTGTCATGGAGTCTACATGAATCTAACAGTAGGAGGAGTTGTTAGATGATAAACAAGATAGATAAATAAGTGAAAGTCTTTATGCTACAGAGTGTTGAACCCAAAAGAAGCAACAAAGCACAAGACAGTAGAGTAAACTATGATATGACAAATGTGATAATGTTAAATCATGTTGCCAATAACACAAATTTAAAAGGTAATATTCAAATAATATGCAAATAAGTAAAGGATCGAGTCGGGAAAACATCTAGGAAAAGTTCATTCCAGGTAAAGGTTAAAGCAAATATCAAGTTTCAGAGACAGGATTTTGTTTAGTGTCTTGGGGAATACTAAGGAACCAGTGCTCCTGCTGTGAACTGAGAGAGAAGCAGAGGCCAGTCTGTGAGGTCCTGTGTTGGTATTAAACCTGTTTAGACTTCAAAAGGCTATGGCTTTAACATTGTATGGGAATGTTTTCCTGGGATGCTTCTCAACAAAGAAAGGTTACACTCTGCCTTACATTTGAACAAGAGAAAGATCACAAAGGTAGATGCCGGGGGAGCAAGGAAGAATCTATGGAACTCAGTCAGGTGGTAGTGGCTGGATGGTAGGTAAAGCATCTATAGGGATGAGGTCACAGGAAGGGCCTGTGTGTGTTTTGAACGTAAAATGAAAGAGTTTGCTGTTAGATGACTTGAGATGAGAAGGTAAGGAGATTTCAGTGAGAATGAGGGAGCTGGAGATTTCAGCATGGCCACCTGAAGTCTGGTGTCCTCATTGAGTTGGAGGAGCACAGAGCAGCAGATCTGGATGTATCCACCAGAGGCTGCGTTTTGTATACTTACTCAAATTCATGAACATGTGTGGACAAAGCAGCTGGATATGCAAGGCTGCGATTCTCTAGAGAGGTCTGAATTGTTGATAAAAATGTGGGAGGCATCAGCATATGGTTGTCCTTTTTTGTAAACCAAGAATCTGGATGAAATCACCTAGGAAGCAGAAAAACAAACAGTAGTTAAACAAGCTGCATTCCACAGGACTCCAAAGGTCCAAAGAAGACAAACTAGAAAGGAGGCGGAACAGTATTTGAATCAGAAACTTTATCCAGTATAATTTGTGAGAGTAGTGTGGAGAGTGATATAATACAATAGAGCCATATTGCATTGGAAAGAAATAAAAGGCATGCATGATTAGGTTTCCATTAAATGATATGAATGAGCAAAACTGAGATAACAGAGACTGATTTTTAAATTTCTAAGTTTATTGGTATGGTTAGAATATTTCCAGGTTGAGGATTAAAAATTCCTTGTAAATTTCTGCTGGAGTCTCTTTGGTGACCTTAACTCCCACCCACCCTACCTCAACCACCTGCTCCTCCTTTAGGAGTCTGCTAATCAAGTTAAATCTGTTCTTGTCTACTTTACTCCAATAGCTTTGTTCATACTGGTTGTGATCTTTGATTTGTTAGAATGACATTTATCACAAAGTTGAGAGTATAGGCTTAGAATCCAGTAGAGCCAAGTGTGAATCTTGGAACTATCCTTTGTTGGCTGTGTACCATTGGACAGCTGGTGTTGCTGAGACTTACACTCTTATTAACAATGGCATAAGATAATTATCTATATCCAAATGTTCTAAGAAAGATTGAATAAAATATTTTCAAATACTTCCTTTCCAAAATCTGAGATCTATTTTGATGTGTTTGCTATGGCCTCTGAGCACATGTGGAACTTTTTACTCATATATTTTTTTTCTCCCCGGCCACTCCTAATACTTGTCTTATGCTATTTATTCCTAAAGCTAATACAGCAGCTATTTACATAACTTTCCAGTTACAACAGATTTAAAACCTATAAAGGGTTAAATATGTGCTACCCTGAGCATAATTTGGTACAATTCTTGCACAAAATTAAATGTTTGATAAATCCTAAATGTGCAAAATATAAAATGAATTCTCTCTATATCACCTTATTTTTGACTACCTGACCAAGATTCCATGATAACTTCTCCTCCCTACTCTAGAAAACTAAGAAGTACATCACAACCACCACCTCTGCCCTGTGAGTTTGGCCATCACAGGACCTCAAAGATGAGAATCATTCTGGAGAAATGATCAGAGAACCTTGAATATTCCCTTCACATTTTCAACAAATTAAGTAAGACAGTATTGTAGAACTAGAGAGTATGCTACATATGATTCCACATAACTGAGACCCATGGAGATTAAATGATGTATACCAGCCTGGGATCAGAGTGTAACAAAAATTCATCTCAAAATTTATGTTTGATCATTTTATACAAATTGTTCTTTATAATGTTCTAAGTAAACAACATTAATTATATATGTTAATTTACTATTGGTATTAAATCCTTTCCTGATGTATTTTGTTCTACACAATGCAATGTATTTAAAACGCCTTTCTATAGTAGGTCTTTTGATGATTGGAAAATTGATTACAATAATACAAATATACAGATGGGGAAGGATATGTTGTGCAGTGGTATAGCACTTGCCTGACATGAGAGTCTGTTATCTAATGGCAAACACTGACCAAAAAATATTACTTATATATATAGAGACCTTCCCAGGTGAAAGACACTTTACTTAGTTTTCTGACTTTAAATATTATTCAATTGCAGAATAACCAGTATTGTAAATAACTGGTATGCTTTTTTGTTATGGTGGATCTGATGCTCAGAGATATATAATTCTTTGACCACACATCAATAGCAAGTTAGTAGAAGAATCATGATTTACATTTAGAACATCTATTTATTTGAGTGTATAGAGGTGGGGATAGTATGTGTGTATACACGTGTATGGGAGGGGTATCCCCATAAAGTCCTATGTGGAAGCCAGAGGCTGAGAACAGGATGTCTTCCTCAATCTCTTCTTCATGTACTTTTTGAGGAGGAAAACCTGGGAATGAATCACCATTTCCGAGAGACTGACTGGATTGTGAGTCCCTGGGATCTACTCGTCTCTGACCAGCAGTGCTGGAGTGACAGAGTGACAGGTAGGAATCACTATACCAGGCTTTTGATGCTGGTTCTAGAGATCCAATCTCAGCACATAATTCATTGTATGTATGTTTGAAACCATAAAAAAATCAACAAATAAATTATAAAAAGTAACTGACTATCCTCATTTCACATAAACTAAAACATACCATCTCAAAACAAGCTAGTGTGTGTTGGGGGGGGGTATTGTAGCTCTTGGACTATAAAAGTGGTAACTTGGTGAGAAAAAAATAGGTCTTTGCTATGGGTAATGGGGAAGTATTACCTCATATAACGATCAAAATAATTTTAAAACAGTGTAGGCCTAAATTCTAATAGTACGGAGATCTTTAACTTACTCAAAATTGCTATGGACAGTTTAATTTATATAGTATGTTAGTTCATCATGCTAATATCAGAAGCAAACAGGTACTTTAATCCCCTTTACATATCTGAGTTCATTGCCCATCATAGAAAGCAGTAGACACATATTTAATGTAGAAACCTGCAATTTCCCTTAAGTAACTATGCAGTCATATATCCCATATGAATATAGAAAAGGAGAAATTGTTGGGTAGAATTTGCTATAAACAGCAAATGGCAATGTAATCAGACTTGTAGCTCACATTGTCTTTTGTTTTCAACAATCTTCTCACTGCCCAACCATCTTTCTGGCACAGATGTCTCTTATATAACTTAATCCTCACAAAAGCAAATCACATAGCTCAGGACGTCAACACTAACAAGATTCCTTCTGCACCAGCCATAGCCGAATCACAAACAGGGTGTCAATATTGCATGTGCACTGTTTGCCTTTGATACATTTTTTTAAAGAAACAACTGCATGTGTAGATAAGAAACACTCGGAAGTATGATGATACTGAGACCTATGCAATGTGGGAAAGCTCGGCTGTCATTGGAATCTGAAGCATACATCTGTGACCTTGTAAACAAGAGAGAACAGTATCCTCTTTGTTTAGCTGAAGACAAAGAATGGGCCATATTTTAATCCTCCCAAAGCCATAAATGGCACCACACAAAGATGAAATCTGCAATTTTATGCATTAGCTAAAAAGTGCTAGCTGTAGACGGGAACTCACTAAATCATTGTAAATCATTTAAACAAGTGGTTTAGTAGTCCATGAAGACCCAAAACAGCCTTGTGTAACAAAGCAATAAAAAAAAACATAATAACACAATAACACAATCCACTATTTCAAACTATTCTCAATTTAATTATCAAGCAGGGATTTTAAACTTTAACCATTTCATAGTCCCCAGATGTTTTCTACATATTTGTGGCATACCTCTAAAAATTGTAAAGAATTATTGTTCCTGTTAGAAAACCAATCATCAGATGCCTGGAAGTATACTTGACATTTTTATAACTTGGTCTATATTTATTTACTAACTGCTGATATTTATTGTTTGTATGAAAACATAAATTCTATTTCATGGAAGTCTTGCAAAAACCCTAGAAGGTATTATGATTACTAACTACATTAATATCTCTTGCTATGGAAATTTACAGGTAAAAATTGCTCTGCAGGTTTCATACCTATAAAAAATAACAGTCAAAAAACAAACACAACTGTCTCTGATGTCCATGCTTGTTATAATCAAGTGGCAGTGTCCTGTGAAGGACCTCATTGCTTGGTCATTTAGACCCTACATCACCCCACATATTGACCCTACATCATTCTAGAGGTTGAGCTCTCATTAAATGTTTGCCTTAAGTCCATCCATTATAAACTAATTAAATAAATCAAGTTAGTTAATTTTGCTTACCTGAATCATTTGTATCACTGTTTCTTAACCACAGTGCTACTTTCATTTGTGTACACCATTTCATTCATGGTGTAGAAGGATATTGTCGTACTCATTGGAGGATATTTAGTGGTGTCTCTTTTCTGTCTACTGAACCAAAGGGCTGGTAACACAATTTTTGACTTGTAAAACCAGATATACCCCTAGACATCACTGAATGCCCTTGGTAGGTGGGAATCACTTCCAATTGAAAAGCACTGATTCACATGAAAGTCCTCAAAGTAATGTCCACATCACCAGTAACAAAAAGTGCAGCAAAGGGCAAGACATGGGATTCATCATTTCTACACAGCTTTTCTCTAAAACCACCAATGACACAAAGGGAGTTAGCAAAAGTGCCCCTTCTTCATGTTGTTGTGTATTTCTGTATGATTTTCTTGCCAAGGCTGTTATTTCCATTGTAAAAACACAATCTAAACTGAGACATTGTAAGAGTTTCTTTTACATTCACTAAACTTGATTTTGAGTATCCACAAATTACAATAAAAGAATGTGAGAATAGCCTAGGCTAATATCAAAGGCTGCTGCATCCTAGTTATAGAATTCCTTATAATGAGTAGAATAGTAAATGCTATTTTATATAGTAATTTACATGTCATTTTGAAAATCTCATTTAACTGATTTTTTTAAAATCAGTAATAATATATTATTTACTTATCCCTAAAGAATTAAGCTACATTAAGACAGATTGGTCTTATAGTTATTTTTATCATTGCCAAATAAAGTGATGGGTGTTTTACAATTATGTTGCCCACTAGACCATTGTGATTATATTTTTTTCATTTAAAAAATAACTTAACCTCAAGAGTTTAATAACCATGACCTACACTCAAAACTACTGTAACAAGTAACCATTGCATAAATCTTCTATAGCTGACATTTTGTAATGACAGCACAATCATGTCTACTTAAAATATACTCTTTTTCTTCTGCATCTTCCTTTTAACTTTCTTGAACAGTTTGGCTAAAAATGGAAGATATTTGAGACTGCAATTATGTACCATTTTGATTTCTGATTATCTCCCAAAATTTGCATGTCTAATTTTAAATATTCTTGAATGTTTGAGAAAAAAATATTTGCACACTCCCTGTGGAAGAAGAATGTGGTGCTGACTCAAATTAGTAGAAATAAAAAACTTAATCTATACATCCAAGTTACAAGATAACATCATGTCAAAATCTAGAACTTGGGAGTCAAATGTCCTTGGGTTTACACACCTGCTTTGTTATGATATGAGGAGTGAAACACCAAAGAAGTTAGCTAGTCTCTCTTCATCATATATTGTTGTTCACAAAGAAAAATAAAATGAAATGCACATGACTATTGAGAAAATTAGTAAAATGAAAAGCCAGGCAGCATTTTATATCCAAAGTCCTGAAGACAACAGAAAATCATAATTTACATTTGTACACTCCGCACCTCAGGTCAGGCAAGTTACTCAGATCTTAACAACTAATTTCTCATACTCACTTAGTAGTATTAATCATTTTAACTTTCCCCTTCCATCACCAATAAGGAAACTTGGATATTTGCTTATACATTTATATGTATATATATTTGTATGTTTATGTGTATATATGTTTATATATGTATTTGTATATGTATATATTTATACATGTTTATACATATACATTTGTATATATGTATATATGTGTGTATATATATGAACCTTATATAAATCATATATATGATTTAATTCTGTTTCCAAATTCACCTAAGTAGTCAACAAAAGATGAGATCCACATCCAAGCAGTCTGGTCCAGAATCTTCAATACCAAAATACACTGTAAAACTTAACACACTGGGAACCATCAAAAATAGTTACACTGTAGATTTATTCTATGGAAAAAGGGTTCATTTCATAATATTCACACACACATACACACACATACATGGAGGTATGTATGTATTATAGGGGTAGGTTTCTTGGTACCCTTTTCCATGTTCTGACAATGAAAGAAAAACTTCAGTCTTCCAAACAACAAAAAATAAAATAAAATAAAACTAGTATTTTGTGTAACTCATTTGATGATGAACTAATGTAACATTTAATACTTGATATGATGCCTAATGTGCTCAATAAATAGTATTTAACATGGCAAGCATTAGTATACAAAACTTTTATTGGTAGGTCTATAGCCAAACATATATATGTATTTATGTGTTTGTGTATGTCTGTTTCTGTGTGCCTGTGTGTGTGTTTCAAACAATATCATTCGCATTAAAACATTGTTTATTTCTTCTCTGCATTAATTCAGAAGCAATGAAGTCTATGATATGTCATTTTATTAAAATAATTTTATTCAAATGAGACAAGGGAATGTCAAGAAGGTACTATCTGATTTATAAACAGTTGAAAATTCAAAATTAAAATATTCCTTTCTTTGGTTATAAGAATATGAAATAAAACTACTTGTTTAGATGTATCTATCTCATGTCTTCTAAGCTCAATTACTGACCAAAAGGACACAACTACCCTAGGATTAGGATTAATATTTCCAAATACATAATTCTAAATCAAGGAATCTTTTGCTTCTATATAATACATTGTCAGGATCCCAAAATCCCAAGAAAATCTACTTCACATTATCAAGCCACATATACTAACATATATATATATATATATAACATATATAAAGAAATGTCTTTTTATTCCATGAATGTAGCAAACCTTGAATAAAACATATACATATTTTACTCAAATACTACAATTAAGTATATTTTTATAATTTATTTAATCTCATCTTTCCCACTTATTAACATTTGATTCTTCTTTTGTTTTTTGTTACAAGACCTCATGTAACTAGCTACATAGCTAAGGATGACTTTGAACTCTTGTCCCTACTGCATCCACCTTTGAAGTGCTGGAATTATACTTATTTATCACCACTCCCAGCCTTCATTCAGTTTTTCTAACTGCGGACATGTTCCCACCACTCTTCAAGAAGAGAATATAGTAACATACCCATTACAATATTCAATGCATTCTGAATCAAATAAGAATAATGAAAAACATTTACTCACAATTGTAAACATGTTTAGGGACGTCAATTAATCTAATAGGAAATATGACAAAAGAACAACTCAGAAAAAATAAAAGAAAGCAGTATGCCATTACTCAATTGTTCCAAAATCATAGATAGTCTTTATGTGTGGGCATATATCTATGGCTGACTTTTTCAGGGTACCTTGTATATCTTTCTGCATAACTGTAATATGTACTAAGAAGTTATGGTAGAGGTCCATGTTTACATTTTATAACCAGTGAAGATTTGAGCAAGTACATGGACTCTTCAAATACCATCTCTCTCCAAATAATCTCAGAAAAATCTATAATAAATAAGCATTGAAAGTTTTTTTCTCTCCTTTTTAAAAAAATTATTTATTTTTCCTTTTTGAGCATATAACACACAGGATAAACATTGCTATGTACAATTACAGAGCTCTAGGTGATTCAGTTAAAATACATCGAATTCACATTTAGTCATAGAGTGGAAAGGACCAGGGAAAGCTTGTTTCTAAGGAGTGGTTCTCAGCAAGTGTTCAGTGCAGCCTACGGAGTTTTATTAGGACCTGTCCAAGGTGCTGAAAGGGTTTCTAGGAGAAAGCTGCAGACTTGGTGGTATGCATGTCATTAACCTAGTGAGTCTGGGAAGCAATGATTTTATTTCTAAACCAGAGATCTTTCAAAATGGAAACCTGTATCCACAAATGACAAAATATCCACAACTGACAATTCAATATGTAATTACATGGAAGTAACAGAGAAATTAAAGAAGAAAATTCCCTGCACTCTGTAAGGGAAGAGCACAAAGCATACATAACAAGAAAGATGACACTCCTAAGCCCTCTAAAACTCACAATAAAGTGTCAAATAACTCAGAGCAAATCCTTGACTGAGGAAGAGGATGCACTTAGAGCTAGGCATGCTCTCTAGGCTGTTCTAGACAGACAACCTGCTGCCAGCCCTAGGAAAACAGGTGGTCATTAGCCCACTCCTTAAGCAATTCAAGCAGTAAAATACAAGGTTGGCGACTGAAAGGAAAGGAGAAAGGTGAACTCACTTTTCCACTGGCCAATATCAATTTCTTATGAAAATATAAATTGGTGCCTAGTACTCCCTACTTGCCTAGATACTTGAGCTAATTCAGGTGAAGCAATGCCAGGGTTCTGACTAAATAAACACAAGCATCTGTGATCCCCTCCTTAAAGTCTCTTTTCCAACTTCATATACTCTAGAAAGAAACATGAACAACCACAAATTCAGAACTAGGTGGAGAAGCCTCCAGCCTAACAGTCACTTTCCACTGAGAGGTCCAAAGTGTGGGTAAGACTAAGAACACCAGCTAGCATTTGCCTTGGTAGTACTGTCTTGGTTTCTTGTCATTAAGTCCCTGTAGCTTGGGATCCCTACTCTGCACACTGCTCTGCTACCCTGGGGTAGCTTTGTGTCTAGAAGGAAAGAGACGCTCCATCCAAGGGAAAAGAAAGTATATGTGGGCTTAGAGTGGCATTCAAATAGAGGCAATGAAGCCCAAGATGTGCTTTCAGCACCTCCCGCTGTTCCCCCTCTCCCAGCATCAAGACGTGCTACTGCCGGAGGAGAATCCAATCTATTCATAAGTGTTTCTCCTTCCTTCCTCTCTCTACCTTTGCTTTCTCAGTTTTGAGTCCTCTAATGGTTTCAGTAAATCAGTCTGCATTCTAAATCATGTTCCTGTTGTTTCAGAGCTCAGACATAGGGATCCAAAGGCATGCATAATCCCTACCTCAGCCCTTGTATCTCTCTGCCCCCCGCCCCCCTCCCCCGCTTTATCCTCTTGCTCGCGCCTTTTCCACCAACAGGTTTAATTAACGATAGCCTTCCGTAGGAGAAGCAGTTATGAACCTCCTCAGCTCCGATCACCCTCCCTTCACCTACATCCCCTCCTCCAAAACACTCTGTGAGCTGCTCAGCATCTTAAATCCTTCTCAGGTCTGGGGATACCTGGGCACACAGACATAGCAAGCTTACCCCCTGTCGGCCCCGCAGCAGGCAGTGAGATGCTGTCTAGCTAGCCCCCCGTAGTAAAGTTGGGCAGCAAGGATCATTGGGGTTGAGCCAGGCTTTTCAGTCCCAGGCTTTCCCCCATCCCAAGATGATCTCAAGCTCATCCCCTGTGCTCGGAGTGCTCAGAACAGCCGAGCTGAGGGCGGTGTGTGCAGCAATCTTCCCCTCTACCAAGAAAGGGGGAAGGGGAGCAGGGGAGAGAGCGGAGGAGGGAGGGGTGGTAGTTAGTATTTATAGAGAAAAGACTTCTCTGCGCAACTTTTTGGTGCCACCAAGTGGCACAGTGAGTTCCTTTAGGAACACAGACTACTGGGCAGATCAGGATGAGTAGACTAGTTCTATGGCCAGACACTCACACTGGTGGGAGAGCTGGAGGCACCCCGGTAGATCAATTTGTGAATCCACACCATCTTAGGATCTGCAATACAAATCTCCAAATCCTAAGAATGAATCTATTAAGGCAGAGAGATAGACATTTCTTCTTCAGATAAGTGGAAGAAGCATCAAGACATGGTAGATGCTAACTGGCCCCTGGGAGTATAGACATGCATGTCCTATGAGAAAGATCCCTTCTCTTTTCCCTCTCCAACTCCTCTGCTTATATTACAGAATATTCCTATCTCATTTGCAAACCCTCTTTTGCCACACCAAATGACTAACCTTGAACTTGAGGTGTCAATTTCCTTGTCATAATCAATTCTAGATAACTTCTCAAATTTTCA
>LZPO01009434.1:0-14381 GCA_001675575.1 Neotoma lepida
TCCCACACCCATGCCCATACAAGCAGCACCAAATGAACTCAGTGACTTTGAAAAATAAACAGAGCACATGGAGTTAGAAAGAACAGTGTTATGGAGGGATAGTGGAAAATATGGAAGAGAAGGAGTGGAAAGTGGATTTGATCAAAACACACTACAGCATGCATGAAATTATCAGTAAAATAAATAAATACCTAACTCAAGATCCAGCTATACCACTCTTGAACATTTATCCAAAGGACTTTACTTTACTTTCTACTACACAGACATTTGCTCAAACATATTCATTGCTGCTATTTTCATAACAGCCAAGAGTTGAAAACAGCCTAGATGTACTTATATATGAATGGATAAAGAAAATGTGGTANTTTTACACAATGGAATGTTATTCAGTTGTTCAGAAAAGTGGAATCATGAAATTTTTAGGTAAGTGGATAGAATTTGAAAAAAAAAATCATCCTCAATGAAGTAATCCAGACCCCACAAAGAAAGGCAAATATATATATTTGCGTATTTGTGGATGTTAGATGTTAAGTTTTCAATAAGCAGGCTGCAATCCACATAACCACAGAGGTTAGGTATAGAGTAAGGGACTAGTGAGGAGGGAGGGAGTCTCTCTTGGAATGGGAAATAGGATAGATAATTGTGGATGGACAGGATGGGGAGACTGGAATAGGAGGATCAAATGGGGAGGGGAAGGGAAAGGAGGTATTAAAGGAGACTGTAAGGGGTGGGGCACTAAACCTGAGGGCCATTTGAAGGGCTATATGGAAACCTAAAATAATAGAAGCTTCTTAAAATGTATACATACCTGAAAGAAATCTAAATGGAATCACCAAATAATGGGGGAGAGAAAGCTCTCAGCTAGACATCTCTCCACCAAATGAAATCTCCAGTGTTGGTAATGGGTTACATCTAATATAGTTGTTGGTCAGAGGGGCCTCATGGGCACTCCTGAAGAATCCAGCCGATTGCCAAGGCTATTGATTATATCCATCCCTGATGATAAGGCCCTATTGCTAAAGACAGCACCTAATAACTCATTGACCACAGAGAAATCTGTGTTCTGTGTAGTCACAGAAGTCTCTGCTGGTTTATGGTAGTGGCAAACTGACCATCATAAAGAGATAGACTCCTGTAAGTGCCTTGAGCTCACCCTCCCAAACCTTTGTGTGTTTTTAGTCAGTGACTTGCAGCACTGCTGTAGTCTTATACCATGCTGACTTTGCCAATTGTTCCTAGTGTTCTTGCAGATTAGATCGAGGATTCTGCTTTTGGAAATGCTCACTTCCAAAGTACTTCTGATTAAAAAAGTAAGTTCCCCNCCTTCTTCCCATATACACACTCTACTAAAACTGAATTGAAATATGTGAAGAGAAGAAACAAGCAATGATTATGATTTATCAAGATGTGATAATTCTGTGATTATTTCATTAAAAATACCCTTTACTTGCTGTGACCTGTGAGCTTTGAATCACACTAAGACACTGAATGAAGAAAACAGTTTCATCCATTTGAAATGTCACAGTTTTCTTAAAGAGATTTTAATATACTTTCCAATTGGTACAATAGGACATAGGATAATAAAATAAAAATCTTGCTCTTTTAGAGATGGGGTACATGTTCCTCAGTGTTCCATTTCCTGCTTGAATATTGCTCTGTTTATTTAAACAAAATATACATAAACTTCACTGGAAGCTGCCATTTAGCAAATTTTTTCAAACATGTTATTCTTTCACTAAGGAAAGGATTTCAGTTAGACTTTGAAGCCAATATTTGGATCACAGTAAGCACTGTACACACTCCATCATTTATTTGTTCATATCTATCAGTTTATAATCTATTAGCTGTTTAAGTCTAGTTAGTTTTCAGTTATAAATTCTGGCACATGTGTGAAAAATATGCAGACACATTAAATACACTACCATTCTCACAGTGAAATATTTGATCAGTTTTAACTTTAAAGTTACTATCATACTTCCAAGATAATAATGAAGATAATGTTTTGTTTGTGGAAAAAGGTGTTCTTTGACAAATTTATAACAGTAATAACAAAAAACCCCACCCATACACTTATTAAATTCAATATTAATACTCCATGAGAAATACTCTAATTCTCACAATCATTAAATTTATATTTGTATATATTTACACATTTTATGCTTCTGCAATTGTGGTGATTTGAATGAGAATGGCACCTATCTGCTCATATATTTGAATGCTTAGTCACCAGGAAGTTACACTTTTGGAAAGAATTAAAAGAATTAAGAGGTNTAGCCTTATAGGAGGAAGTATGTCACTGGGGGCGGGCTTTGAGGTTTTAAAAGTTTATACCAAACCCAGAGTCTCTCTCTTGGACCTACCAGTAAGGATGTACAACTTAGTTACTTCTCCATCCTCACATTTTCCTGCCACTATGCTCCCTGATGCCATGATCCATGCCACAATGATAATGGACTAAACCTTTGAAACTGTAAGCAAGCTACCAATTAAATATTTTCTTTTAGAAGAGTTGCATGGTCATGGTGTCTCTTCACAATAAACAGTGTCTAAGGCAGCAATGGAAATCAGAAGTACCTTTTAATTTACTTATTTATTTATTTTGAATGTAGAAACATTTTATGTACAACTGTAGGAGAAATAATACACAGATAGCTTGAACATAAAAACAGGTTATAATTCAAAAGTCCAGAGTTATCTGAAATGGCTAAAATCTTTCTAGATTGTGGAAGAGCCTAAAGAAAAATGTATGCCATAAATCAAACAGTGAGGGAGAAGATGCATAGGAATCTCACTTACACAACTTAAGTAAAACAAAGCTCTCTGAACAGATGAAGAAGGTTTCTTCTGTATCCCAAAATCTAATCAATATTAATATGTATAATTCATCTATTATTTAGCTTAAAAGGGCTTAGTGGGAAATGTTATCATTTTTACTATTTTCTACAGAAGTACCTTTTAAGCCTGGAGTCTTGGTAGCAGAGCAGCTTCCATTTCTAGGTGTAGGGCCACATTTCAGTTAGAAATTTGTGGGAAATGTCTTTCATTATATATTTATGAAAACTTGTAGGTAAAGTATACTGCCTAGGTCAGTTCCACCAATTCTTTATCATGCTTGGGATTTATTTTCTTGCACACATCATTTATAAATGTAATAAAAGATGTGTTAAAATTCAAGATGTATCTATTTTAGCAAAAAGTAGTGCTGGAAAAATAAAGCCAAGACTGAGCAAAAGTTCTCAAAACATGGACTTCCATGGAAGAATTTAAATGTTTCTGCCAAAAGTAAATTAAAATTCAATTCATATTGAAGCATTGATCAAACCAGTTCGTTGTTTTTCAATGAATTAGAAGATAATAGCAACCCANAATTAAATTAAAAGAACAAAGTACAAATAAAATTGTTTTCAATTCAGTAAGTCTGAATATCAATCTTCCGATCATTTAATCACAGGCTTGCAAATGACAATGGCATTTATCTTATAATGATTTAATTTCTNATTATTATAATGTAAATAATTCTTAAATACCAATATAATACAAATATTTTAAAAGCATGTAATAGGTACACAAAACAAGTGTCTTTCCAGTAAAGTTAGGTGTTAGTTTTCTAGAAAAAATTAATTTATACAATACTTTTTGTCTGATGATAAACCCAGTAGGTAAAGACATTANTTGTCTAAAATTTGGTGACCTGAATTCCATCCCAGGTACATATGTGACATGAAAAGAGAGAACAGACTCCACAAGTATTCTACTGACTTGTAAATATGGAGTAAAACACACACACAAACATAAATACACACAATGATGATTTTAAAATGACTTTAAAAATGTTAATTAATGAAACTGAAACAATAGAGAAAATACAACTGAGTACTATTCTCTTGACTTCTTTAATGGTTGTTTATTTTTGTTCATGCTGAATGTGTGCATAATCCTTCATANTTCATTTGACTTATTACATCCACAGATTTTAAAATGGAGGAAAATATGTTTTGTACATCTGCATGTAGATACATAAATATAAATTACTTGACAAATTTGGCATGAAACGAATTAGTGGAAAGGGCTGATGGGGATGCACCCCTTATGTATGCTGCCTGTTACATTCCCAGCCTCTGAAATAGAATATTTTGATTTGTTTACTATTGGCAAGTCCAGCTTCCTGTGTTTAATAAAAAAGGAAAGANGATTTATGCTGAACGTCAACTATCTAAGGATGAACTACTTTTTGATGAGTTGAATGGAAAGGAATGGGGAGCATAAGGATTGAATTTTCTCGAAAAAAAATTTGGTTTTAAAAATTAAGGATGAGAAGTCCACTGAGAACCATGTTTTATATTTTTCCAAACCTGAAAGGCTTAAAAAATTATATAACAAATTTGATGAACAGACAAGTGATTTCATATCCTCACTCTTAATGCTTTATAAAAGCAAAAAATGCTACACTCTTGATGTTTTCTGACTTGTCTAGTTTCTTTAAATTTGTGAATTTTATTATACAATTTCTGAATCCTATGATTGAAAATAAGGATATTTTAAAGTATGAGGACACAGAAACCATTTTGCTCCAGGAAACAGGGTCTAATACTCTCTTCATCCAGGATGAACTACTCAGAAAAATCACACATTGCCAGGGCAGATGTTCTCCAGCCTGAGCCCTCATAGACCCCCTGCTCCTTGTTTAACTGGATGTGTTTTGCCAAGAACTGCTTGAAAGTATAACTGTGAGAATCTGCAACAATTGGTAGGTAGGTTATGGCTTATGATATTTTATAGTTAACATTTTGTTAAATAAATACTATACCATGTCTTGCAGAGTATGCTTAATAAAAGAAAGAACCACGATTTCCGATAAGCATTTAATTTTTAACCTTACAGCATATTTTCCATAATAATTTAATAATACCATTCTCATCCACAGTGAGAACGTCTGTTAACTTCCAATCTTTTTTACTATATGTTCANCTCCCAACTTTGTATCACCTAAATTCAATGCAGTCAATGCATTGNTATTTACACATCTCCATTCTAGCTTCTTAGGGGTTTCAATAGAAAAGCTGAATTTCATTTGCAACTGATAAAATTTTATAAACATCACAAAGTCCAAATCCCAGTTTCTTTGATGTTATGAACAGAGGAAAATTATAAAGTTGTATGAGAAGCCATCAAAATATTTACTGTACCATTTTCTCAACCTTTATTATTTTTTACAGGCCAGAAGGTAACACTAATAGTTTTAAAGTTGGTGTAGCAGTGAAACTTTTGATTATTTTTTGACATTTTTTTCAGATGGTTACCACATGTTTGGCTTCAACACATAGATATTATTTGATTTTCTTCTCTGGTGTTTCAATCGTTTCATGATGGAAGCATATATTTTTCTCAGAATATGCTTGTTCATTGAGTTATCAGAGATCTATCTATAAAGAGGTAATATACAAAGTGGAAGGAGAGAGTGTAATTCATTTTTTTAAAAAGACAAACTTTGAGGGAGTTAAAAACAAAGTCTTAATAAAAAAATCATATTTAGCCTAAAATGCATATATGGAACATTTCATAGTTCTCTANAGATGTGATTAGCATTTATTCCTGGATAATATAGTATGCTTGTTCTAAAAATAAAACCATTTTCATACACCCAGAACAAAGATTAAAAACCAGAAAATTATTTTCGATGTTTCAAATTATATAATACATTATAAAAATTTCAATAATTATCCTGAGAAAATATTTTACAGACATTTTTCATAGACAAGTGATCTATCTTCTGACCATATTTTTCATNGATTTTTATCAATTTGAATTCCTGTGATTGTTCTCCATNATAAGTATTCAGAATTTATATATATTGATAACTACTACTTTCTCAGATTGTGCATCATGTATACTAGCACACTAAGTAAAAAAGTATATGCAGCAGGTTTGGTTCATTGGTGATGACAATAAGTTTAATGTCTTAATTAAGTTGATATTATACAAAATGACCATTTTTATAAGTAATTATTTATAATTAATTTTTAGGAAACAATATTGAAACTATATATACTTATCAAATCTTCTCAAATCTTCAAAGGTTGCATTATCACCCATCTCTGATTCCTGATGCAGTAGATATATGTAGAGTTTAAAAGAAATGGTGTCTCTCTTTTTTTTTATACCTCCATATTTTCTTTCCTTTTTATTAAAAGATTTTCTATTCATTTTATGTACCAACCACAGATTCCCCTCTCCTCCCTCCTCCCNCTCCCCAGCCTTCCTCCAACCCACTCCCCCATTCCCATCTCCTCCAAGGCAAAGTCTCTCATAGGGAGACAGCAGAGCTTGGTACATTCAGTTGAGGCAGGACCAAGACCCTCCTCCCTGAACCAAGGCTGCACCAGGTGTCCCACAATAGGCACTGGGCTCCAAAAAACCAGCTCATGCACCAGAGATGGATCCTGATCCCACTGCCTGGGAGCCCCCCAAACAGTTCAAGCTAAGCCAGTGTCTCAAGTATCCAGAGGTTCTAGTCTAGTACCATGGGGGCTCCACAGCTATCGGTCCACAGTTCATGTGTTTCCACTAGTTTTGTTGCAATTCCAGCAATTATAAGTGCTTACCTGACCCATTTTCTTTACTTCTCTCTCTTCTCATTGTTTACTCTTTCATTCTTTATTATTTTTATACAGTGCTGAAAATTATACCAAGGACCTCACACAGCTCTCTGCTGTTAACCCTGTTTAATATTCCTTGAAATGTGCATTTTTAAATAAACTATTATTTCCATTGTCTCCGGATGCTCAAATGTCATTAAACTTGGTGAGAGAAACACAACTTAAATTGTTCCTTTGTACTCCTGACACTTTCTTAAACACTTCCTTAAAGTGATGATAAACATGGGTGTTCCATATGTGCAAACTTGTCAAATTGTGCAAATCCAATGGCTGGGGAAAGAGGAATATTGAGAGTAAAAGAAACTAACAATTAAATTTTTTATGGTGGCACATGTTGGTATTTCCTTTACACCAATACTCTAAAAACCAAAAGCAGAGATCAGGAGTTAGAGATTCACCTGAGGTCNATAGGGAGAAGCTATCTTTTAAAGTGTACAAGCAAGAAACATACTAAGGGGTGGAAGGAACAACTCTGGTCAAGGTATAACAAGNAATAAATGGTGTTGTTTTAANAATGTCAGTGTGAAANGACGTGATATTTATTGAGGTTAGAGAAAATAAATAGATGCTTAGGAACTCTGCAAAGGAACTGAATTTTACTTTAAGAGAAAAATCAACAGGCTCATCTGATTAATTGCCAACTAGGTCCTGCATGCCGTTGTAATGGATCACATGGCCTACCTAAACTGGAGATTACAGAATGGAATAAGATTACACCAAAGAACTATAAATGATGGTAATTTCACCTTGAGGAACAGCACTGAGTGTGGAGGAACANAGGGGATAGCTGATGCAGAGAAGCCAACAGAACTTGTATGAATTTGATGTTGTATATAGAAGTTGAGGCAAAGAAAACTTAAATGTTTCACATGGGTTAATTGATAGATAAATCTTCCAATTAAAAAAAATGAATATTAATAGTGAGAGATCATATTTTTAGAAAAATTTAGAATTGGTATCTTGGAAAGTTTAATATTGAAATGGTTATTTCCAAATACTAAACTCAGACATAGGACTCAAAATCTCAAAGAAATATTGTGTGACAGATTCATAAATTTCATAAACAAACATGTATATACATATGTATATATGTGTATGTATATGCTTTATAGTACATAGCTAGGCAATACACATATGAAAAATTCATGTTTTGGGGGAAAGGATTGTCCATTCTACTTTAATATTACTTTGATTTCCTGAAAGTCAAAAACCATAAAGTTCAGGTGTTCATGTATCACAATAGATTTCAAACAAATATATTTCAAAGCTCCATACATGAATAAAATTCTAGTGAAAGTATATACCACAAAGGAAAAGCAATAGTTACNATAGGATATTTACAGAGCAATGACAAGCATACTGACAGTAGACTTTTGCAAAGAATTAATAAAAGCCAGAAGGCAACAGAATGTCTTGGAATGCTGACAGAATATTATACAAAGTGAAACATTGAAAGATTTCTTTCTCATGAGAGCAAGATAAAGTATTCTTGTTGTGTAATGTCTTTACATTTTACCAAAGTAGTAATAAAAATATGAAAAGATATTAAGGGAAACCCAAAAGAAAAATAAAATTTGAATGAAAAATGTGGTAAAAATAAATGAGAATATATATAATTGCAATATGTAAATAGAGATTTGATATTAGCACTGTGATCAAAACTCACATAGTTTCTCTACATTAATCTATACTAACATAAAATTTAAAGAAAATAACATTTAATGAGATCAATAGCATAAAATAAATAGTAGGGAATATAACAAAATGTGTAGAATGCATTCTAAAAAATAAAAATATTGTGAGAAATGTAAATATACAAATAAATGGAAAATTATATAATGCTGTATTAGAGGACACATAGTATTACAATTTACTTTTCTTCCAAAATGTCCCATAGATCCAATAGATTAGAAATCAAAGTTCTAGCAGGTTCTTGAGTTTCTGAGTGTGTATCCACATGCACATTTCTGTACACACTTATGAGTGATCCTAAGGCTAATAAAGACATCCAAATGACCAGAAAGAGTTAAAATAACCGTAATCTTTAAAAATCCTCCAAATTTGAATATGATTTTTAAAATGTTGGTTGCAATGATTAAAACAGTGTGACAATGATTCACATATGCAAATACATGAAGTCAGGCAGTGCTCAAATAAAACCAAAATCATGAAGTTATTTAATTTATAGAATTTGTAAGGGTTAATACAGTTTTCATCAAAAGAAATCAGGAAAAAAACATATGACCAAGTTACAGATTATTGGAAGGTTTCTCAAACGACAAAATCAGAGAAATTATAAAGATCCATAAAGTGTGAAACTAATTTTAAATTATTATTTACCAAGCTTGCNATCTACCTTTATGTAATTTATAGTAAAATCAATTGCTGGATGTTGTCAACATTCGATATATCACTGTTTCCTGTGGAACAGAAATCTGGAAACAGCTTTGTATGGTACTTCTTGCTCATGGTTTTGTCAGGAAGCATGTTAGGCATTATTATGAACTGCCATCCTCACAAACCGTGATTGAGGAAGAAGAAACTATGAAACTAAGGTTTTTGACTATTACCAGCCTTTTAAAAATTTTCTCAAATTATAAGCAAAACCTTGCCATATGGGTTGNTTCATTTCCTTCATAAGATATGACATATAGAACCTAACTAAAGACACATCAGCAAGAGAAGAGACAAGCATGTGTTGGTACGGATGTAAAACAAAAATCTGCAAAACAATGTAAAGAAATAGAAATAAGAAAGATGAATCTTTGAGAAGATTTAGAATGAAAGAGCAACTGTATGAAATAGTAAACAATACTTTGTAGTAACAACAAATACATTTTTTTAAAAAGAGATCAGCCGATTTGTAGCCACTTTTAGAAAATCAGCAAGAGTGGAGAAAAGAGAACAACATGAGTGGCTGGGAACATCCTACATGCTGCATATCAACATCAGTACCAAAGTACGCATGTGTGTGTGTGTGAATGTGTGTGTGAAATATATATATATATATATATGTGTGTGTGTGTGTGTGTGTGTGTGTGTGTATGTATATAAATATAGCATATGAGAGCAAGAGAAAAAGAGAGAATATGGTTTAATTTAAACAATATCTGTCTACCATACTATGCATATATCTTAACTATTTTCCAAAATAAAAGCTGTTGTTGAACTGTGTGTATATGAATATTTCTCTGTGTTGGAATACACACATGTTAGTGCAGGTCCCTGTGGAGTCCAGAAGAGGGTGTCAGATGCCCTGGAACTGGGGTTACAAGATTGTCAGTCACCAGGGAAGGTGCTAGAAACTAAACTCTGGTCCTACACAAGATCAATGCATCCTCCTAACTGCAGAGCCAGCTCTTCGGCCTCTGAGTATATCATAATGTTGTGAAAATATAGAACACTATTATCTTTAGAGTTACAAATACAACTTAAAACTCCTAGAGGTTATAGGAAACTTCTACAGAAAAATCTTGGATTTAAACCCACTCATTAAATTGGTAAGTTCAAAAGCAATCAAGGCAAGAAATAAGCAAAAGTAAAGAAAACACCTCTGAAGGTTGAAAACTCATACCAGAATCACACACTGTCTCACAGCAATCTTAGAAATGCAAACAATATTACCAATATAATTGGTATTCTAATTAAAAAATTAGAAATGAATTTTTGATCAAGTTTTTTCCCCAGATTTTGTCACACAGCAGAAGGTGACAAACTGAGAGAGCATATTAGAAAAAGCAAAGAATACTAAGCTAGATACTTTTTCAGATGTGTGATATATGGAGAAAATGCTTTTTATTTACAAAAACAAGTTTCTTTAATCAACTCTCATCTCCTGAGAATGTTTGTGTTTGTGTTTTTGTTTTTCCTGTAGTGGGATATAGCTGGTCTACTAAAATATTTTACTCAAATACTTAGTNCATTCTATCTCAAAACAGGGTTGAGGAATTGACAAGATCTGTGTAGCTTTATGGTACTGTGGAACTACATGTATTCGTCATGGTGTGTCTTCATNCTTTGTCACTGGACATCATCCTGTTTTTAACTCTGAGTCCTGGGTGACTGGATCTATTTTATTTTAAACCATGGCGTTCTATTTTAACAGAGATCATGTAACAATAAGCATTGAAGAACGGAAAAGTTCCTGGTCATTTGTCAGTTCTGCTCTTCTAATTTTTGAAATTGACAATGGGCCAAACTTCTAATTGTGTGAATGACTTTCTACTACTCAACAGTATTCCTGCCACTATGACTCATAAAAAATCTGATTCTTTATTCTTTAATTGAGAATACACCTGCCCTCACCACAGATGCTTGAGTGTGCATCTACCTGCATGGAAACTCTGGGGCCCAACACTTGGTCTTGCACTAGGCATTGCTATGCTGTGTCCNGGTGACAGATAAATTCTTGTAGAATCCCTATGCTCTAGTCAGGAAAAGGAACAATAGTCCTGAAGTTTTGTAAGTTGCTTCAAAGTCTCTTGAGGTTTTTGACAAAATAATACAACACTTATGTCTTCCGTTTCCTTTTATTTTTTTCTCTCAGCTATCTTCACCATCGCTGAAACAATTTGTAAGTGGTTCAGTAAACAGCTTTTCCACAGAGACTGCATTCTGTTTAGGTCTTTAGATTAGATTTAGCTAATACCAGTAAGCTTGTATTGCTGATATATAAACTATTAGAATTCAAAGGCCCATTAAGTCCCTTTCTTTTATTTGAAAGTATGACTAGAAAAATTTTTATAAAAGTTTTATAAAAATCTACTGTATTATCTAAGCATGCAAGTGCATGCCTATAATTTCAGCACTTTGGAGACTGAGGTGGGAGGCTCATCATGAGGTCAAGGCTAACCTGGTCCACATAGCTAGACACTCACTATCATAAACAGATAGACAAATATTGAATGAATGTGTTGACACAAAGATGGACTGCCTAGTTCTTCTACCAGGAATTAGTTGTAGCCTCACTGCTTTCGACATCAGCTTCATCNTGCATACTTGTGCTGAGGGACTCTATGCCTACTGAGCCACATGATCTTTCCATTTCTTCCTCTAACTGATNCCAGTTCCTCTCACTCTCATCTACAGCCAACAACTTCCTCCCAAGCCAAACTCTGTTCCAACACTGCTTCCAGAGAGCTCAACCCTAAGCATGTAGTTTGAAATTCAAACTAAGTTTTGGCCTTGAGTTTTACTGAAGAAAATCCATCTGCCTCTCATAAACCCAATGGCCTTAGCCTAATCTTANTTACAAGATGATTCAGGGAGGAAATACTGTTTTGCAAAGACAAGGACTTTGGGTGATACTTCAAAACACTGTCCTATACTGCATTTGTTTGGTTATATTAACCCTTTATTTGATTATATTAACTCNGGATATATGAAGTCAGAAAATTGANTTCTCAGTATGATCCTTCAGTGGCCATTGATGACTCCAGAAGGAAGAGGCACCAAACCACNGATGGTCACTTTTGTTTCTTTTAGCAGAGACTTCCAAATCCCATGGTGAGCATTTATTTTAATATCATTGTTTAAACTTTTCCTTTCTCACATGGTAGNGATTCAGCNTTGACTTCGGACCAAAATCCCAACAGTCACGCATTTCCCCTTCTCCCCACATCCCAGTTTCCTAGAGAAACGTGGAGATGCTCTTTCCTTTGCATCCTATACGTNGCAGGACCTTCTACTGTTCAGTGCTTTGTTGACTTCCACATTTACTGATGTTCAGTTAGTATAGAGCTGGAATGTTCTAGCTAAGGGGAATCACATGAGCAGTGAAATATATACCCAGTGTGACTTGGAATGAAGAATTATTCATAATGAATTATCAAAATTTTGAAAGTTACATTTTGAAGTGTAAGGAATTTATGAATCTTCCTCAAATTGAAAAAACTTATAAAATAATTAAAACATGTATTTCTTTGAAGATTAACCCTTGTTTATGGTTTATGATTGATGTTTTCTGGAAGATTAGTGATCTAATGATTTGGCAATGTTTCTCCAAAGGGGCTACCTTGGTTCTTCGGGAGTTGGGCCACTGGTCTCTCTTCATGTTCTCATTTTATCTGACTGCAGACTATTCTATTTCTGTATTTCCAGATCAAATCTCATTCAGTTTTAATTTAGACTGTTAAGAAAACAGACTATAAAACTATATGATTGCAATATGTATAATTTACAAGTAATTCTTTACATCTTTATTTTTTNAAAATGCAATTGATTTAATGTCTTTGAAATAGGATCTTGACTTTCTCTCCTGAGGATATTTGCATTTCATGTCCAGCTGTGTAACTGATAGATCTCTTAAAAAGTCTCCTNTATTTACAATTGCTACTTATTTAATACTTTTTTTCTCACACTAAATGTCATAGACTATAACATTCTGCTTATTTGCATTCATATCTGAAATAAACTCCCAATTCAAATTTTTAAATATATTGAAAGCATTGTTAAATACATTAAAATTTGTTGAAAGTCTTAGGTATGTCAATGTACCAGGTTCTGGAAATTCAAAGAGAAAGTACAACTTCTTCTATGATGGAAAATCACTGTGTACAGAGTAGGGGCAGGGTGAAGTAATTATGGTAGATTGCCATGGCTGCTATAGAAATCAGAAGAGTGGCAGGTGAGTCTGATGTGACTAGTAGGTATAAACTAGAAAAGAGTGGGCATTATTTTAGGCTTAAGAGTACTGCCACCTGCTTTTACTCTATTCTATAATGTGTGTGTGTGTGTGTGTGTGTGTGTGTGTGTGTGTGTGTGTGTGTGTGTGTACCTGAAATTCAGAAGAAAAAAGAAAACAATGGAAGTACAAGAAGCATGGCATTATCTGTAGTTTTTGTCCCTGTCATTTTTATATTTTTCTTTATTCACTGGTAACATCAATTCAATGGCAAGCTCACAGCTTGGGTGGCCCCTGTTCCTTATGTTATCCAAAGGGTTTGCCTGAATCTAACTTGATTTCTCATTTGTTATTTGTCAGGAAAAATATATACCCCAAAGCGACATGTAGTAAAATGGAAGTCCATTATGTTATTTTATGATGAGAAGTAAATAATTCTCAGTGTGTTTCATATTCATCAGAATAATTTCCTTATGTTTCCATTGCTTGGCCAACGGGACTTCTTTTACACTAAAATCTGTTCCCTCACTTCACAAACACTGTCTAGCTCCAGCACCCCTCTGACCTTAGCAGTCTGTTCCTTTGCTGATGAAATGGTGCTTTTTAAGAAAGAAAATGTTCTGTCCTATTCTTTCATTACTACAAGTATGAACTTCTATTTATCTATAATGAGAATTATGTATATAAATTAATAGTGGAGAAAAGGATACCCAAATATCATCCCTTTCCTTTAAAGCCATTCGTTAGACAATAAATGTTTTTAGATATGTAGATGGTAATGATTAGTTTCCACCACAGAGCTCACAATGATCTCTTAGTATGATGACATTTTGAAATAGTCATATTCTTTTTAAATTGGTGTACAGAGAGTGCCAACTAATATAGAAATGGTAAGCTGTTCAGTATTGTTATTTCCTCTCTGATGCTTTGAGAAATCAATAGCTTAGCACTTTACCTTATATGTGACATTTATGATCTGTGATTTAAAGTGATTAGTTCGGAACACAAGATACACACCTAGAAGCAATCCCTTTGCATTAGAATGGATTAGAATCCCCTTTTAGCACCATAATGTAGAAAAAAGCAGTGTGTGGCTTGGGCCA
>LZPO01009436.1:0-20753 GCA_001675575.1 Neotoma lepida
GCCCGGCACAACTGCTTTTCTTAAATCATGTTCACCTTAGTTTCTAATAATGTACAAGAGTTAAACAACAAAGGCCAAGAGTGAGGGGCAAGGCAAGTATTGTCAACTGAGCAGTTAGAGAAACAAGAAAACAAGAGCCTCTAACACTAAATCATGTGACCAAGAACGCGTATAAGCAACTGAACTAGCAAAAGGATGAGAAGGTAGAGAGGCCCTGTTTGAGAGCAGAATGAAAGAGACCATGAGATTTGTATCAGAGACACAAACAGCAGAGTTTCAGAGCTCTGCCCGAGAACATAATCCAAAGAATATGAAAACAACGATCATATAAGAAAGGAAAGGAACAAAGGCTAATACACATTTTCTTCTGTTAATGAGAACGGAGAAACTGAAATGGTTTATTCAGTGACTTTACTTACATCTGTTTATCAGAAGTGCTCACTAAACTTTATTACAATATGGAAAAAAAGAGTTGGGAAACTTTTAGCCAGGAGTATTAATGTTGCTCTGCTACTGTTGTATTTTTTTCTCTTCTATATACCTGTTAGTTTCTTTATTTCAATACATTTTTGTACAATGTACTTTGATCATATTTTTCTCCTCACCCAATTCCTTCNATATTTTCCTTACCCACCTAACTTTATGTTTTTTATGTCTCTCTTTAAAAAAAAATGAACAAAAAAATAAGAAACACTAAAAAATGTAAAAATATAAAAATGAAAATCAAAACAAATAAGCAAAAGACCAATAAGACAAAGAAATGCTAAAATGAAACAAAAATACCATTGAGTTCATTTTGTCTTGGTCAATTACTCCTAGGCATAAGGCTGGCCCTAAAATGTGGTTGATATATCCAATAAGACTCCATTGAAGTCTTATTGAAGAAAGACTTCAAAGACTCCATTGAAGAAAACTGACTTTCCCTTTGCCAGTGGGTATCAATTACAGATAGCTTCCTGNTTAGTGATGTGAGCTGGTATTTACTTCCTCCTCTTAGTACTGGTACCCCCTCAGGCTTAAACCCGGGCAAGTCTTAGGCATACTGCCACAATCTCTATGAGTTCGTCTGGGCATCATTGCTGTTTTGTCCAGAAGACACTGTTTTCTTAGAGTCCTCCATCACCTCTGGCTCCTCGAATCTTTCCACCTCCTTGTCCTCATAGATCCCTGAGCCTTGAGGGGAGGGCTTTAATGAAAACATCCCACTCTAAAACTGAGTGCTCCAAAGTCTCTCTCTTTCCTCATTTTCCAGTTGTGGATCTCTTTGTTAATTCCCATCTTCTGCAAGAAGATTCTCAGATATGAGTTGATGTACAGATGTCATTAGGAGTCATTTTATTGCTCTGTTCCCTTAGAATGATAGTAGTAGGTTTTTGTTAGGTCCATGATCTCAGGTTCTTGGCCACTTCAACAGTGTCAGGTCCATACTCAGATTTCATCTCATTCAATGGGACTTAATTCCAATCAAAAAAGTGTTTGGTTACTCTTATAACATTTGTACCACTAATGCATCAGTGTATCTTGCAGGCAAGTTGTTGTTTTAGGTCACAGGGTTTGTAGCTGAGTGGTATTGATAGTTACTGTTCTTGTCTGGTAGCATGCAGAATCCTTTCCAATACTACAAATGCTGGTAGGAATGAAGCTTCTAGTTTAGGCACCAGCTTGAGTTCTCAGTGTTCTGTGGCATGAGTAAATGTTGTCTTTAGCAATAGGGCCTTACTGTCAGGTTGTGGAGAGTGACCAATAGCCTTGACAATAGCCTGTGGTGGGGTTTTTTTTTTTTTTTTTTTTTTTTTTTTTGAGAGTTTCCAGGGGGCTGTTCTGACCAATAACTCAATAAGATATAACCCATTCCTGGCACTGAGGTTTTATTTGGTGTTATAAGATGTCTAGTTGAGGTATTTTCTCTCTTATTATTTGGTGACTCCGTTTAGATTGCTTTCATATATTTTTGGAAGTTTCTACAGTAGTAGATAGTCATAACAGATGCAGTGGGTTATTTCAGTTTTCTTAATATCTTCTGAGACTTGTTTTGTACCCAAGTATGTGGTCAATTTTTGAGAAAGTGCCATGAGCTTGTGAAAAGAAAATATATTCTTTTGTGTTTAGATTAAGTGTTCTGTAAATATCTGGTAGGTCCACTTGATTTATGGCATTATTTAAGTCCAGCATTTCTGTCCAGTTTTTTGTCTGGATGATCTGTTTTTTGGTGAAAGTGGAGTATTGAAGTCACCTATTATCAGTGTGGGACAGTAAATATATGATTTTATAGTTGTTGTAGTGTTCCTTTTATGAACTTGGGCGCCATTGTATTTGGTGTATAGATGTTTAGAATTGCAGCATCCTCTTGGTGGACTTTTCCTTTCATGAGTATGTAGTGTCCTTCCATATCTCTTCTGATTAGTTTCAGTTTCAAGTCTATTGTGTCAAATATTCAAGGGCTGCTTGATCATTGGGTCCATTTTCTTGGACTACTTTTTCTATCGTTTAGGTGATGTCTATCCTTAAAGGTAAGGTGTATTTATTGGATGCAGCAGAAAGGTGGCTCCTGTTTTCTGATCTAATCCATTAGTCTGTGTCTCATTATTGAGAAATTGAAAATGTTGATATTGAAACTTACCAATGAGCCGTGCTTACTGATTCCTATTATTTTGTTGTTATGGTGTGGGTCTCTTCCACCTCTTTTGATTTATTGTTCTGAGACTACTTTTTCCTAGTGTTTTCTTGAGTGCCTTGAACCTCTTCAGACTGAAGTTTTCCTTCTAGTGCAGTAGTACTCAATCTTCCTAATACTGAGACCCTTTAAACAATTAAAACAATTCCTCATGTCGTGGTAACCCCAATCATAAAATTATTTCATTGTTACTGCATAACTGTAATTGCTACTGTTATGAATTGTAATGTAAATATCTGACATGCAGGATATCTGATGCAACTCCCAAGGGGGTCACCACCCACAGGGTGAGAACCACTATTCTAGTGCCTTCTATATAGCTGGTTTGGTAGATCGTAAATTGTTAAATTTGGTTTTATTGTGGGGTGTGTGTGTGTGTGTGTGTGTGTGTGTGGTGTGTGTATATGTGTGTTTGATAGTTTTGCTGGGTATGGTAGTCTGAGCTGACATCTGTGGTCTCTCAGTTGGTAGAACATCTATCCAGGCCCTTCTGAGAAATCAGGAATTATTCTAATAAATCTGCCTTTATATATTACTTGGTCTTTTTCCCTTTCAGCTTTTAATACCTTTTCTTCATTCTATACATCTACCATTTTAATCGTTATGTGTCATGAGGAACTTTTTTTCTGGTCCTGTCTATTTGGTTGTCTGTATGCTTCTTGTACCTTTTTAGGCATCCCCTTCTATAGATTAGGGAAATTTCCTTCTATGATTTTTTTGACTATATTATCTGTACCTTTAGTCTGTCATTCTTCTCTTTCTATCCCTATTTTTTGTAGTTTTGGTCTTTTCATGGTGCCCCAGATTTCCTAGATGTTTTGTGCTTAGATTATTTTTAGATTTAACATTTTCTTTGACTGAGCTATCCATTTCTTCTACCTTGTTTTCCAGACCTGAAATTCTTCCTTCAGTGTCTTGTAATCTGTTAGTGAGGCTTACTTCTGAGATTTTCGTTAGACCTCCCAAGTTTTTCATTTCTAGTTTTATTTAGTTTGAGTTTTCTTTAGTGATTCTGCTTCTACTTTCATGTATTTAACTCTTTTTGTTATTTCATTCATTTTTTTGTGTTTTTGTGGTCTTCATGAAGGCATTTATTCATANCTACTTTATTGTCCTTGCTGGTTTTTTATAAAGTCCTTGTACTGTGTTTTTCTAAATTGCATTTCTCGGGGCCTATTGCTATAGGATTACTTGCAATTCATGGTTGGGTTTTTGAGCAGGGAATTTTGACATCTGGAGTTATGATGTTTGAGGTCTTTCTTTGTATAGATGGCTGGTCTTCTTTGTTGGGTGGGTGTTCTGTTCTTTGGTTACTGTTGGCCACTCTGGATGCTATGAAAGTGTGGTGGTTTGGGGGAGGGTACTTCTGCATCCCAGCCCTGTGTGGCCACTAGGAGTCCCTGGTAGAGGGTGTTTCTGTGGTTTGGAGGCTAACACAAAGGAATAGAGATAGACTAGAAGGGAAGGCTGAAAGAGTGATGGGGTGGTCTAAGGAAGCCCGGAGTTCACACCAAGAGATGCAAATCTCAGAAAATCTGTTGTATTTTAAATTGTGTTAATTAACCATGAATTTCAAGAGTAAATTTTTGTCAATAAATTGTTATATAAATTGAATGAACAATGAATTTTGAAAGTTTCTTTATATTTATTCATCTTTTTTTCTTCTTTAGGTTATAAAAGAAACACCAACAAAGCAAATTCAAACATGCTTAGAAAATTTAGAAGAAACACTTTTAAAGAAAATGTACGCTAAGAAGTGTCGATGTCCTTTGCCTGGTATTTGTCCCTGCAGAAATGTATTTCAAATCTCTAAAAGAAGGCCATCTAAAACTGTTTACTAAAATATTTCATCAAACAAAATGAAACTTCTTCTGTATTTTAAGTAAATACAGAAATTACAAAAGGTTATGTTTCTCATTTCTCAAATATTTGTTACTCTTGAAAATCTCTAAGTCAGCATTATGTCAGTTTAGTTTTACTTTACCACAGCTTGATTAGGACATTTTAGAAAAAAGAATGAACTGAATTACCCTTATTATTTTCAAAATAAGGAGATTTAGAAGTCATAAAACTATGGACAAGATATATTTGGTCTTCTGTTGTTTGTCAATATGTTGTTTTATACATACATGTGATTTTATGTTTTTTTAACTTTGATGTAAAAATGTAGATATATGTGCCCATGACATTGTAAATATTGTTTAAATACCTGTCATCAATAAAATACTAATATTTTATTTCTTGGTATATTAAAGCTGTAGATTTTAAAGTTTGTCTTCCTGTTTTATTACAACCATTTATATATTCTAAATATTATTTTATATAAGCATGAATTTTGTGAATTTGTTTTTCATGTTAGAACAAAGTAGAGTGTAATCAGACCAAATCTGGAAACAGCCTATGCGTTTCTTAATAAGGAGGGGTTGTGAGAAAATATTTTAATCATTCCTCTTACCTTGGGGATTACACAGAGCTACAACTTAATTACCTAACGTTGTTCACTTGTTGGTTTGACCCCGTTTTGTGGTCAAAGTACACATTTTTGCCTAATGGATTTTTAAGTTTGTGCCTCCAAGGAATCTTCATACCAAACCAAATAGCCATATAACTTACAAGACTTCTTAAGGCTTTTAGTTACTCAGTTGTTTGTATTTAAAATCTAATTGAGAAAGCATGAGATAGAATAATCTTCTCAGTTCCTTCTGTATTTGTAGGGGTATAGTCAAAATCTGTCATAGGAAAGGCCCAATAAATTGTCACCCTATTTTATGATTAGAGTTTTGGTTGTGTTGGCTGTTTTAAGAATCACCTTTCCTGGGCAGTGGTGGCACACCTTTAATCCCAGCACTTAGGAGCCAGAGGCAGGTGGATCTCCTGAGTTCGAGACCAGGCTTGTCTACAGAGAGAGTTCCAGGACAGGCAGGACTACACAGAGAAACCCTGTCTTTGAAAAAATGAATTAATTAATTTTAAAAAGAATCACCTTCCACTTTATATTTCTTCAGGTAAATAAATTACTTCAGGTAGTTATATGCTTCAAAAGAAATCTTTTTCCACATGAATGACCAGAAGATTAGTAAGTATGGCCACAAGATGGATCAGTGCGTAATGACATGGTGACCTATGTTTGATTCCTTAGAACCCCAATAGTAGAAGGAGAGAACCAAGTGCAAGTTTGTCCTCTGTCCTATGCATGTGCATCATAGCATGTACACATCCATAGACACAAAAATCACTATACCTACCTGTTGTCCACCTCAAGCCATAAGTTATGTGATTTTCTTACATATGAAATTTTTATCAGATTTTCCCTTTGTAAAATTATTTTACAAACCAAAGAAATAGAAATAATGAATGTCTTATCATAAAAAACCTGGATCCTTTCTGGTGAGGACTCAGGATTTCAGTCAGAGGCTAAGAAATTGGTGAGGTAAGAGGTGGTGGCTGTGGCTTGCTCTGCTTCTTTGATCTTTCAGCTTTTACCTCAAATTCAGGCTCTGGGTTTTTTATGATAAGACCTTTAGAAATTTGTGTGACATGAATGTGAGAATATAAAGCTGTTTTAATATGCAAATAAATATAAATTATTTGTATTGAAACTTGTTAGGGACTGTTATTTTAAGGTGTGTTACTTTTATTTATGTTGTATTTGTTTAACTCTGTGAAGCTGTGATACTTTGTCTGTATAAAACACCTGATGATCTAATAAAAGAACTGAACAGCCAATAGCAAAACAGCAAAAAGGATAGGCAGGTCTGGCAGGCAGAGAGAATAAATAGAAATCTGGGAAGAAAAAACAAGAAGGATCAAGGAGGATGACTTCTCTGGCCAGCCACCCAGCTACATAGAATGAGAAGGAAAGAAACATTATAGAGGAAAAGAGAAAGATAAAAGCCCTGAAGGAAAGAAACATTATAGAGGAAAAGAGAAAGATAAAAGCCCTGAAGCTAAAGATAGCTAGGATAATTTAAAGTTAAGAAAAGCTGGCAAAAAACAAGCCAAGCTAAGGCTGGGCATTTATAATTAAGAATAAGCTTTTGTGTATGATTTATTTGGGAGCTGGGTGGTGGGTACCCCAAAGAGTAAAGAGTAAAAAACGGCAGAAACTAGAACAAGAATGCTGTTGAGTCATTGAACAACCATTTTAAATGAACTATGTCAAAAGTAGACCAATCAACTACATATTTACAAATATGTACATATATTATACATACATACATACATACATATATATACACAAAAAGCTTAGCAAATCTTAACAAAGTGGATATACTTACAAAGTGAAATTGTTTCCTTATCTGCCTATATTCCCAGATGTTGCTATTATTAATAGTTCAGTTGCCCACCAAATCATTTTTTTTCATATATGTGTTAGTTATTTGTTGCTCTAACAAAAGCAACCTGAAGGAAAGGTTCGATTTGACTTACAATTTTTTTTACTTACAATTTTTAAAATAGATATTATCCATCATGGCCAGAGGAACATAGTTGTGGAAGCAAGAGACAGCTGTTTGTGTTGCATCTGCTGGTGCCTGGCTTACTTTATTTAGTTTGGGCCTGTACCACCCAGTTTCAGGATTGGTCTTCCTTGCATACTGAAACTTTTGGAAATGACCTCATAAACATACCGTACATATTTTCCCTGGTGATTCTAAATCTAGTCAAGTTGGTTTATTAACCCTCAAGATTTGNACTCTTGTATACTTGGATTCTTTTTAACTGTATAATACTTTTTTTGTATTTCATTTTTATATTCAAATTCTGATATTTGTGAAACATTTTTAAGTGTGACTTTCATAAGTACTGGTAATATAGTAACTAAGTCTAATCATCAAAATTTATTTATAATATCTAGTTTTTTCTCTGTCCTTTTATTTCTTTATTTAACCTCGTTGGATAATTTGATTAGAAATGTCAGAATATGGCCATTTTTAGCACAAGTATTTCCAACCACTAAAGAACTAGTAACATCCTTGAGAATATACTTTGAACAATAATGATCTAGATTAATATGCTATTGGCCACTTTGTAGACACTAATGTTTCCTATTGCCACTTGCTGGTCAACCCCAATGTGTTCTTTAACATGGCGGCCAATCATGTCTCCTTTGAGCCATTTACAAACAGTTGCAAGACAACAGAAAATTTCCACACTGAGTACTGCACAGAAAGTTATGGAGAGAGGACTTTCTCCTTTCACAGAATTATTCCAGGACTCATGGGCCAGGTGGTGACTTCACAAACCACAATGGCACTGGTGGTAAGTCTATCTATGGGGAGAAATTTAAGAATAAGAACTACAACCTGAAGCATTCATCTCTCCCATAGCAAACGATGGGCCAATCAAATGCTTCTCAGTTTGTCATCGATGCTGCCAAGACTGAGTAGTTGGGTGGCAAACATCTTTAGGAAGGTGAAAAAAGGTGTAAATGTCGTGGAAGCCATTGAACATTTTGAGTCCAGGAACCAACAAGGTGATCCACTATCAACAGTGGACACCTCTAATACTTTTTGGACTTGTTTGCATATTACCCAACATGCCATTCCTTTTATAGCTCAGGAGACTGTCTCCACCCTCTCTGTTCACAATACTCATTAATTTCTGCTCTCACTAATGCTCCTTGGGCTCCATATCTTTCCCCACACCCCTCCAAGTCTATATGGATTGCAGAGTTGAGTTTGATTATAAATCAAAGCTAGATAAAAAATAAATAAAAATAAAATTAAGAATTTTAGAAAGCATAGCTATGACTGGGGATTTATGAAATATATATTTACTCTTGCTTAACAAATTGAAATCAGTCATTTTTATTAAGACCTTATAAACCGGTTTTTTTTTTTTGTAAGATAACATTCTAAGAAGATTATGCTTCCCTACTTTTTAAAATTCTTTAAAGAGCATGTTTTTATGTGCCTGCAATTTGTATAGCAAAAGAGAGAATGCTGTCATAGTCTACTGCATTAGCAACACTGCAAGCTATATTTGTAAGAAGTTCTGCAAGTGAAGAAGTCCAAGGATCAAGCTGCTGCCATCCAACGTGNGCCTTCTTGAATCATCACAGAATAACTGCTCTTCAAAGTTTAAATTGAGTACTAAATTCAACCTTCGTAAGACTTCTTTAAAAGGTGGCAGTTGCCAGGCAGACCATCCTGTGGCATTTTAAGTAGCCTCTGAACCCTTACAAAGGGAAGTTATACATACAGTGACTAATGTGTCAAATAAAGAGCTATTAGAAAATGTTTGTCCTGAAATAGTTCTGTTAAATACATAGCCATGTATGTGTCTGTGTTCCGAAGCACATCTAAGGCTAGACTAGCTAAAAGTGACTGTTTTATGCTTGTACGAGAGAAAGTGGGCTCCCTCATGGCACATCTAATATGTGGAGGTAGAGTGGAACTTCGGATAGTAGTCCTCCCTGTCCGCCTCGTTTTCGACAACAGCTGTTTGCTACTATGTATGTATTATCAGGCTTGCTGGCCTGCCAAATTTCATGATTCTCCTATCCCCACCTTTCTCTTGCTGTAGGAGTGCTGGAATTTCAGATGCCTGCTATCACATTTGACTTTAGTCCAGTCCTTACAATTGCAAGGCAAGCACTCTGCCCAATGAACAATCTCCCCAGCCCCCAAAAGCCAATTTTTAAAAATGTTTATGCTTTCAAACAGATGGGCCTGTAACACATTTGATACATAAATTAGGAACATAAATACTAAACAATTCTATGATCAGGACTTTGGACAAAATACTATCCTCTACCTCATTACTCTTCCTGTCAGGTTTTGTGTGTGTGTGTGTGTGTGTGTGTGTGTGTGTGTGTGTGTGTGTGTGTGTGTTACTTTTATTTGGAAGAAGGTGTAGTAGGAGGTGAGACATGGTCTCACTTTGTAGACCAGATTAGCCTCAAACTTGCAGCAATCCTGAGTGCTGGCATTGCAAGCATGTGCCCTACAAGTCAATTTTCAAATGCAAAATGGAATCCCTCCCTAATTCTGTTGTCCTTGAGATATACCATTTTTCCATTCTGTCTTTCATATAACTATTTCACAATCCTGTTCTTTTAAGAAGTCATTAATCCCCATTCTTCCCAATAACAATTCTTAATATTGGTTCTTCACTCGCACCCACCCCCAGTGTGTGTTTTGTTTAATATTAAGGGGCAGAATGTGCTGGAAACCAACCCTGCAGGCTTGGGCCTGCCAGCTTGCTCACTCAGTCCCTCCAGCAGCACCATTCTCAACCCTACATGCTGCCTGAAATTCTCTTATTCCGAGCATGCTCCTCTTCTGAATTCCTTTCAAATGAGAAGCATTANCCTACTCAAACTACAGCTGAAAGGTCACAGCCTCTTTGGATACATACTATCTGAGCTTTCTTTTGCTGTATACTCCACTTGTAATTCAGTTTGAGAACAGGTGATGTTTTGAGTCCAGTTAGCTCTGTACCTACAAGTGGAAAAAAATCTTGTCACTTCAAAGCCACCTCTGGCAAATAGTGACCACTTTATTGTCCAGTTCTAAAGAGTATTACTGGAAATGACTTCAACTTAATTTTTTTCAGTTCAATTGTGGGAAGAATTTAAATTTTATTTTAATTTCTCTCTCTTTTTAATGGGGTTTTGAGGTAAGATAGCACACTGCAGCCCAGGTTGTAATTTCAAGACTTAATATACTATTTTCTTAAGTTTCCAAATTTCATCACTCCCCACATACGAGGGACCTAAGAATGTTATTCAGTTCTACAAACCATCTCCTGGATATCTAAGCCTCAGACTCTAACTGCTGCCTCTGCTCAAGCACACTTACTTGCCTGTATCACAACTGATTGGTGCTCCCACTTTGTCTGTCTTTACAGCACCAAACATTTTACATTAATTACTCCCATCCTATTACAAAATTCCACTAGTTTTCCCTTGTAATCACTCTTCTACTTTTTATAATATACGGGAAACCAAAATAAAAAATTAGAAAACCAAGAATCAACATTGGTTAGGCATGCCTATACCTGATTATCCCTGGCACAGAAGCACCAAACCCACAATGATGTGAAAGATCAAAAAAAAAAAAAAAAAAAAAAAAAAAAAAAGGAAAGAAAAAGAAAAACTGATGTGCGTGCATGGAGGGAAAAGCTAGAGCATCCGTCAGTGATTACAGTAGCATAGATCTATGTGTCTTGGCTATCTTTCACATAGACTTTTCCAAACCCATTTTTTAATTCCCATCTAATGCTTCTGCCAATGATGACTTTGGCTGAGCTCTGATAAAGCCACCCAGAGACTTTCCCACTCCATATAAATCATTCAAGCAATTGGGTGGTTCTTGATTTTTGAGGAAATGTACTGTTTTTTTATATTTTTGGTTGTGAGCCTATCCTCTAACAGCTGAGCCAGCTTTCCAGCCCAAAATGTGCCATTTCTATCTTTATTTCCAAGGAAGATTTAAAACACAAGCCTTAACCCCCCCCAAAAAAAAAACTGAATTAAATAAACCCTGTACAGGTAAAGTTTATTGCTTCATGTTTTAAAATCCTATAACCATGATTTTTTTTCCTGGGTGGAAGTTTGGCAGACTTTGGTAGGATGAGCTTTTGGATTGCTTTAATAGTCAAAACTCCCTAGATAAACTGGTCCCTTCTTCCAAACAAAGACATCATGGCTAACAATTTATGATATTAAACATCTTTAATGGGTAAGTTTATCTTTTTACCCACTATTGCAAGTTAATTTGTAACTAAGAGTAGTGGGAAGTGATGGCTGTCAGAGTTAGTTGGAACTCATTTCAAAATTCTCCATCTGTCAGTAGTTCAGCATCATTGCTCAGAGACCCAAGATGATACAGTTGATTGCATAGGAATGACATTTCCAGGTGAAATCCATTATAAAAGTAAACTAATTCCCAGTCATGACCTTATGGACCANGAGATAGTCCCTTTGCGACCAGCAGTCCCTCAGCCTGCTGTAAATGGAAGATGAATGCAGTCATTCATTTGGCATGTGCCAGTTAGAAACATTTTCCAGTTTCCCCCTTATTCATTTAATGTTCATTTTAAAATGCACACCCAAAAGGACTTGATATTTAATTCTTTTATAAACTGTAAACACTTCACACTGTGGTATTTGGATACCTTACAGACTTTGTCTGTAAACAGAAGTTGCTTCAAGGCATATTCCAGATACTCACTGGTACAAAACTTTAGAAGCTTAACAAGTTCCCCCAAATGAATGCCAATGCTTTCTACCATTTGGATAGAATAAGGCACATTTGGTGCAATGAGTGTTACAGATGTTTGCATTTTAGTGGCTATAATCATGCCTATCTACAGAATATGTTTTCATGATAAATTCTGAATTATAGGCAGTATCTTGAAAAATCTATTCCTAAAACTCATACTAAATAAAAAAATTAAATATCTACATTCTGTCATNTTACCAAATTCCAGATCAAATGCAACATTAGGTTGCATAACAGCATGACTAAGGAACCTGAATGGCTTGGGTTTGGAATAGTTTTCAATTGGGAACATCATTATAAAGAGAATGGCTTAAGTTGGGGGAAGAAGGGGACCTGCNCTTGAATAATCAATTTTCCAGACTATTATATTGGCAAAGCCAGTTGTAGCGTTAGTTACATACCCGCAACAAAAACAGAACTTTTATATTCAAAAATAGACTTGATGGAAGAGTCGCTTTGTCTATTTNATTAATACAGTGATCATAGCTATTTAATAATATCAACTTAAATTAATTCATTGACACAAACATGAAACTAGTACTTTAAAAGGCAACAAAAAGTTGAGTAGAGAAATTTCATTACAAATATTTATCAAAAGCCAAGCAGATGGCTCNATGGATAAAGACACTTGATACCAGGTCCAATGACTTGAGTTTAATCTGTGGGATCTACACAGAAGCAGGGCATAACTGACTCCCAGAAGTTGCTCTCTGATGTCTACAATTGTACCAAGGCATGCACACACACACACTACACACACACTAAATAAATACACACAAATATATGACAGGCAATCATAGAGTTTCAAAAGTAAATTTGTATTTATTGTCATTTTAACTCATGCATATTTTAAATAGTACTGTGTTCTTTTATTAATAGAAATCAGAGCCAATAGTTTAATGACTTTATATTTCTGTAAATGTTAGGCAAGCCCCATAAACTTAAACTGAAAATAGTATACCAATATTTTCATATCCTGTTATACTTTAGTTGTGCAATGTACATGTCAGTAAGCCTGGAAGCTTTGTGAGACCCAAGTTCACAATGCTATTCACTATTGGGCCCTAACATCTAGCATAGTCCTGGTACCTGGTCCTCTGTCTACTAGTGTTCAAGAAATCCAGCTGGAGACCCTGGTATAATTCATATTGGCATTACACATGGGAGTCAAGCTATATGAGAAAACAATTCAAATACTGTACAAGTAATACTTGTTTAGTTTTTTTTTTAAGCTAACAAGAAAAATGTGACTAGTTTCTTACAATTATCTTTTCAAATGTGTACTGACTCCTCCAGAATGGCCTGGGTCACATGTTCCCCCTCTCAGGTATCCAGTGAGTCATGAAACTTGAGAGGTACACGCCATTTCCCCTCTGTGTGGGCAGAAGGATGCGTGGCTATGCCATTCTTGGCAAAGCTCTGATTTTAGCACTAAATATCAGATTTTTTTTCTAAAAGTTTTTGCAAAAACAATCAAAGCTTAACGTAGCAGACTTTCCTATAATGTCAAGATTATGAAAATAATCATCTAAATCTNTAACTGTAAATGTTTGTAGGGAATTTTTAGCCAAAGTAAAGAATTCCTTAAATCAAAACGTACCCAACACATCTACTAAACAGCTTTTATTAATCCTCTGTGAATATACTCTACCAACATAGTCAGATGTGTATGTGTTTTTACTGAGTTCACTTTTCCTAGACTTTATAGATAACGTACTGTTCTATTTTTTGTGAGTAGTTATATGGTTGAATTAGTAGTTTGTTTTCTATGCATCACTATGCTATATAATGAGACTTGAGGACTTGGAGTGCTCTGTGAATGTGAATTTGGGGGTTAATAATTTTAAGTAAATATTGTTTTATTTAAAGCAATTTATTTATTTAAAGACCTTAGAAAAGAAATTAACCTTTTTCCTTCTATAAAGGAAACTGTTTTTCTCTAAACTCTCAACACCTTACTGTCCCCTCAATACTTCATTTCAACACAAAGTAGTGTAAGTTTTTCCCATGTAAACTCATCTTTCAGTTATCTGGACACCAACTGGATATCTGTGCTGGAATTCCAATTATGGTATTAACTACCTAGAAATAATGCAGACTCCATGGGTGAATGGTTCAGTCTACAGACTGCACCGTACTTCAAGCACCAATCATGTCTACAAGTCTTCTCAGCTGGGCTACAATTTTAGGGTTCCCATAATCCACCTCCTCATGTTTAATCATTTGTTGTCATTACTCAAGAAACTCAGGGAAGCACTTTACTTGTGTTTACCCTTTATTATAAATTATTATCTTAGTAACAGGCAAACATAAAGTGCATGTAGGACAAGGAATAAGGAATAGAGAGTAAAGTTGCCAAGAGGGTTGAGACCATGCTCCTCCATGTGACCAGCAACCTGGAAGCTCTCCAAGTCCCATTCCTTTGAATTTTTATGGAAGCCTTCTCATTATGTAGGCATGATTGATTAAATCGTTGGTCACTGAGGATAAAGTCATCCTCTAGGACTTTAAGCTACCTTTCTAATCATGTGACTGGTTCCCCTGGCAACTAGACCCCATCCTGTGGTTATGGGGACTTTCCAACATTCCCTCATTAAACTAAGCTCAGGTGTGGTTGAAAGGACTTGTTATGCACAACAAAAGATATTCCATTTGCCTTTGTTCCTCTTAGCACTTAGGAAATTCCAAGGCTTTTAAAAGCTCTGGGCCAGAAACAGAGATAAACATCAAATGCATGTATTTCTCATTATAAGTTACAATATCACTGCAGTTGTTGAAAACTGACCTTGGAACCTTAGAACACAGCATTAGAAGTTTGTCTCCATCTCTTACCTCTTCACTAGCAGGATTCCCTTCTATACAACTCNTACCTCTTCATAACATTTTGAATGAATAAGATATCTCTGAAAGTATGCACATTACACTAATGGGATACTATAATCTTTAGAAAATACTTCCTTATATTGAGTCCAAATCAGATCCATGGAAAGGCGAGCCTACTGCTTCTACTCTGTTCTTGAAAACAATGAAGTTGCATATCTTGTTGTCAGTTTGCCACTTAGACGGAAAATAAAATCTGCCTTGCAGGATCATTAACCTTTTTTACAAGAACTTGATAATGTCACTGGGAAATAGGCAGTTCCTGATTGTTTGCATATGCTATATTAATCAGGAATATCTACAGCTGCAAAGAAAAGCATACCCAACCAAAATCGTTTAAGGAGTCAGGACTTGCATCTCTCATAACTAGGAACCTCGAAAGTTAATTGCTTGTGTTTGCTCTGCAGTTCAGTGATGCTCACAGATATTTTTCTCTGCGGTCCTTTGGGTCTTTCTGGTCGTTTCCTATGTTCAAGGCTAGGAGAAAAGAAAAGTTCAATGTTTTTCCCAGCTGTATCTCTTTTTTTCAAGAAAGCAAAAACTTCCCAGAATTACTCTAACCAGACTCTATGGCATGTATACCTCCTCTTGGCCCTTAATGGAATATGACTTAGTAAGTGATCATTAATTAATAAGTTACTGGATATATTCACATCAACATTGATATGTGAAGAGAAGTCTGCCTTTTAGAGGAATTTAAATCCATATAAAATTGAATAAAAAACAGTCAAAAACATCTTATTCTTTTTTGAAAGGGAAAGAGCAATATTCATAAGAAACAATTAAAATGAACCACATTTCAGGACTCTTCCTCACTTTCTAGCAGTAGAAAACTCAAGTGGTTTCAATGATATGCAGCTGAGTTCTGTCTTCAATAGCAAACATTAAATGTGTGGTCAATAAGTTTTTGTGGAGATTTTCCTAGTGCCATCTCAAAACATAATAGGTAAATGAAAATATTTAAAATTCCAGAGACAAACAAAAACACCTAGGAGATTGTTAGAAGTGCAAAATCCTAGGTTTAACCCCAGCATCTTCTCAGAAATATATGTTTTGTAAATTGTGTGTGTGTGTGTGTGTGTGTGTGTGTGTGTGTGTGCTTGCTAGTCTACATGTAGGTACCTGCAGAGGTCAAGTCCCCCAGAAATAGTAACAAGTGGTTGGGAGCCTTCCAGTGTGAGTGTGAGAACCAAACCCAGGTTGTCCNCAAGACCAGCAAGTGCTGTTACCCACTGAGCTAACAATCCAATCCCTATTTTAGTGAAATGTGTGCTTCCTTCCGTCCTTCACCATCAAGTTTTCCTGATTATNTGCTTATTAAACAAGTGTTCTTTATTGTTTTGTTTTGTTTTTGTATAATCCTTCTAACGACTCTCAACGTTATAGTTACGTAGATCTCATTTTCGTAGAACTAAAGAATACAGTCTGATTGAGGTGAAACAAATGTATACAATACCTCAGAGTTTCCTAACCTCCACTGACGTGACATCTTGGACCCCATTGTTCTTTGTTAGGAGGAACTGTCCTAAGCAATGTTGGCTGCTTGGTAGCATTCCTAGCCTCTATTAACTAGATGCCAGTAACAATCCCCACTCTAGCTGTGAAAACCAAAGGTGTTTCTACATCTTGCCAAATTTCTTCAGGGGGCAAAATAGTCCTGATTGAGAAACAATGCACTGCACCAAAACACTGACATTTGAAAAAGAATCAGCCAAGCAGAGGTTCCTAATTTCTTGCTAGCTCTCTCCTAACTTCTCATCCAGATGCCAATGTTTATTTCATGTCATGCCATGCTATATGCCTGGATTTGTTTTTTATTTTGCTTAAGTTTCTTTTTAAGTAATTTTTCAAAATAGAGTGGGGGTTGAGGAGATGACTCATTGTATAACAGCACTTTCTGCAAGAGCACGAGGACCTGAGTTCAAATCCCTAACACCCACATAAAAGCCAGGCATGGTCACATGTACTGGTTACCCCAGTGCCACAGGAGACAGAGATAGGAGTTTTCTGTGGCTTGCAGCTTTCAGTGAAAGATGAAGTATGGAGGGATTAAGTGGACAGTAATAGAGAAGGACATCCTCCTCTGGCCTCTCTACAAGCACAGGCACACATTCCCTCACGGGAGTATACATAAAATTCACTCATATACAACACACATGTACCATATCTAAAAAAAAGAAAACAGAAGAAAGTGTGTGGACAGTGAACCTCCTGCTTGTGTTCTGTGTCCACAAATATCTGATCTGATCCTTACTACCTTAGCTGAGCATTGAAATCTATATTTGGTGTACCTACACCCAGGACTCTGAAAACTGTTCTATGAAGTGTTCTTAATATGAAGTCTGACACCAATATTATTTTCTATGTATTTTAGCACAAATATGACATCAGACTGCATATTATTGTTATATCAAAGTATCAACACTTGACCATTATTTTACCAACAACTTCATATAGTGTAATTTAATATTTGCTTTCTTTTTGTCTCTACTTCCTCCTACCTTCTGGTCACTTTTTCCCAGCATTTTATTCCTTAGTTATTATATTTTTATCTATTAGTTTTAATGTATACCTTCTTTTCTTATTAGTGATTATGTTAAATGTGACAAGTTAATCACAAACTTACCAAAATCTAATGGAATTCAGGCACTTCTTCCAAACAATCCAAAGAACTCCACTCATCTTCATTTCATCTACACCCTTGGACTTACACACTTTTATTGTACATATGAATTTAATCTATATTTTAACCCTCAGATTTGCTATCACAATGTACCAGTTATCCTTATGTTTATCACCCTCACTATGCATTTTAGTTGCCTTTTTCCCCTATCTTCTTGCTGCCTCCAGGGTCTCTTTTGTTCTCTATCTTTTTCTTGTCCTTTTACCACAATTAGGGATTAACCCAGTGTCTTGTGCATAATAGGTAATCACCCACCATTGAGCTACACCACCAGCCCTAGTCTCTTCTTTGAACAGAAATAATTATAGTTGATCCTATTATGAATTATGTGAATTTGCTTATCTGATACTATCTTATCCTCTGTTTATCTTGCCTTATTTTATACCATCTTATCTTACCTTGTCCTCTCTGTGGGGATAGAAATCAACCTCAGGGTGTCAAGCATGCTACCACTGAGTTATGCCATCTTTTTCTTCTATTTAGGTCTTGAATAGATTAGAGAGATCCACTTAAATTATGGAAAGTAATTTTTTTATCCAACTTGTACTAATTTAAATGCAAATCTCAACCAAAAACATTTTCACAGAACATAAAATTCACCATCACAACACCCAGCGAAGAAACTGTAAGCAAAATAAACCACCTACCTAGGTACACTTAAAATCCTTCCCATGTAGATGTATCTGTGGGTGCTTCCAACCCTGGGCAACTGACGGCAGCTAGGAGGAGGAGCACCAGCTTCACCCAGCAATAAGCCCCCTTATTGGTTGTCCAATACAGAACGGTAAGCCTTACAACCATATTTACAAACAAGCAACCAAAAACAGCCCCAGCAGGCTCTATTTATATCTCTTCATGATTATATACATTAAGGAACAAATGTAATCAAATATAAAGAAACTGTCAACTTGAGGGGGATGGGAGGGGTTTGAAGGAGGTTAACTAGAAGCTCCAGAGGGAGGAAGGGAGATGTAATTCTATTTCAATTAAAAACATTTCTAAGAATTAAATTTTAAAAATCCTTCCCATAAGCAATTTAAAATGTTCAGCATCACTGTTGGATCATTATATGTATAGTCTTTCCTCACAAATCCCATAAAGGAATTAAAAACTATTAAATACAGACTCTGAATCTGGGTCTGAAATCAGTGGAGACTGCTTACTTCTTAGAAAATATTAAATATATATGATTGGTCACCCTCAGTAACTTTCAATGGCTTTTGTTTCCTGCTTGATGAAAATAATNTGCCACTATTGTCTTTAGGATTTTCTTCTGAACCACTGGCCTCTTTTCAGTATGTTTTCTTGGCTCTAAACCCATGCCATAGTAATCGATACTGCTCAGTTTAGCGTTGTGCTACCAATTGTAAGGCTCATCTTGATTTAAGAAAGGTAAACTATTAAAAATAAATATACATCCCAGTGAGAAATCATTTTATAACCTCTGCCATATCTCTTTCTCCTCCAAGGCTCCAGTTAAATGCATGTTAACCATTGTACTTATTTGAGTACCTTTCTCTCCATAGTTTTCAGTTGTTTTCCTGATGAAAATCCATTCTTTGTGTAATTAGATGTATTTTCCAGCTCTTGAATATATAATTGCTTCTTTTGAAAATAATAATTTTCTAATACTTTTAGTTACTGAAATCTTTGTATTTGTGTTTTATTTTCAGAATTAGTATATACATTGTTTATATTTTGATGTACTTTATGGAAGGACAAAATGAATGAATGAATGAATGAATGAACTAATGACTGCATTTGATGGAATCAAAACCATATCGCCTCACTCACAACCACAAGGAGCGTACACACAGATCATGAAATACCCGTGATGGATTGAGTCTGTTATCAGTCTCTACTACTTTCTTGTTAAGGAAGTAAAATCAAATAAACAGAGGGAATTTCTGGCCATNTNATCTCTTGGTTATTTACTTTCCTTCTCTGAGTCTCATATATTTATCCATGAAATTAAGATAATAATAGTTACCTCAAAGAGTTATTTCAGAACAAGTTAGATACACATGGCTGTGAGCACTTAGAGCATTATTTGGGAAGCTTTATTCAGTGATGTACAACTGAGAAAGTCTTTCTTTCATCCCATCCTACAAGATACAGGCACACTTTAAGTGATCTCTCTTTCTCTCTCTCTCTCCTTCTCCCTCCCTCCCTCCCTCCCTCCCTTGCTCCCTTCCTCCCTCCCTGTCTCTCTCCTTCTCTCTCCCTTTCTCTCTCTCTTCTCGCCCCCCTCCATTATTCTTATTTTCAGGAGTCTTGAAAAATGGGTAGAAATAAATAGAGCAAATGTGAGAGAGAGAAGTTGAAAAACGTTATCTAATTCCCTCTGGCGATACAAGCCACTTCCTGCACAGGGTCTAAATTGGAAGCAGATCTTCCTGCACAAAGAAAAAAAGGTGCTGAGAGAACTCTTGGGCCCATCCACACATCCAAGTTTGCTCAAGGAAGTTCAGGGGTGCTTCTACTGTTCTTTAAAAACCTATACACATATTAGAGATCTCCAAAATGGAAAACATATCCCCACTACATGGAAGTACTGGACCACTACAGACATGGAATACATTCGTGTGCTGTGTGGAAGATAGGGCTCAATGTAGACNAGGCACAGGAGATATTCCACTACCAAAAAAGTTGCAGAATCCTCACAATAACTTTGCCTTTTCTTATTTTCCATCTTTTCTCTTAAACTTGATTATAGACCAGTTTCAATTAGTAATATAAAATAATAAAAAATATAGTTTCTATGATGGTGGCAGTTATGCCTCATTTATCTGTGTCCCTAGGGCCAGCCATGTGCCTGGAGCACTGTTGCTCCTGCTGAATCATACATACTACTATTGCCAAATTTCTAAATGACTTAACTCATGACTAACTCATGCTCAAAGGGAAGCATTGATACCTGCTTTATTCTCCTAACACAACTCTTGGTGGAAAACAATGAAATTTTTCTAAAACTATTTCTAGATCCTGTCAGGATATTTATTCCAATTTTCACTTATTTAACTTGGGGTTTTAAGTGACTCATTTTTCTGTTGGAGCTATTCCATCTTCACACAATACAGTTATACAGTTAGAGCTGTATTGTGTAGTGAAGAGTAACATTTGGGAAAAGTATTTCAGTTAATGCTTTAAAAAGTCTTACTCAGTTTATTGTGTAGCATAAACGTAAGTATCCTGGTCNCAGCCCTCTTGAGGAAAGTTCACTGTGAGGTGTATATATACACATACATATATGTTTCAAATGTTTTTCCCAGGCTTTGTCATTCTTATA
>LZPO01009437.1:0-12117 GCA_001675575.1 Neotoma lepida
TATATATATATAATTAATGTGTATATATTTAATATATATATACATTATTGATACAGCACTTGGTTGCATTTCAGGGGCTGAAGGGGCCTCTATTGATGAATACACCACATACTTAGGCCATACTATTCAGATGACTCCAGCTGTATTTAATGTGCAAGTCTCTTTCCTGTGGTCTAGTTTCCACGGTTGGAAAAAATCCTATGCAAGAAGGGAGGGAAGNAATTAAACAGTCCTACGAAGCTGCAGCACTTATGAACCGTGACAATTACTAGCATGGTAAGATATGTATAAAGGTACAAGATGTGGCACTCACATGCTGATGACAACCAACAGCTGTATAACTGGACCTAAGGCCCACTCAACAGGAAGGAAAATGTGCTTGGTATTGGAAACATAGTCAGCTTTCCAGGACTAGTGTAGTTATGAAATTTAGAAGAGAATATACTAAAATACTTTGCTAGACCTGCATAATTCCTTACTACATTCTAAATCTGATCCTTATACAAACAGATACACTTACAGCTATCAACCCTCCTCAAAAAAGCTTCCCATTACAACAAATGGAGGTCACCACCAAAAATCATACCTGGACACAATGGTTAAAATGGGTCACAAGTAACCCGGCCCCAGCACATACATCCATGTCACTGCTCCTGAATCTATGGCTCAAGGAATATCACTGAAGAGGGGACAGGGAGATTGTAAGAGCCAAAATTCCAGGAGATCTGCTATGAAAGTCTTCTAGAAATGGCCATGTAAACCAAACCAGAATAATGAAAATGCTGGCATGGAAGAGGGAAAATATTGTGGGTTCCACGTCTGGGCAAAGAACTACATACAAGTATTGACTAGTTGGATAAGGAAAATTAGCCTCTCCCAAGAATGGACTGCATTGCTGGTTATACAATACAGAATGGTCAGCCTTAAAACCCCATTCAGATAAACAACAAAATGGATTTGGAAAGTTGTATTTATATATTTTTTCATTTGTACATACAAATAGGAAAGCAAAACGTCAAAGTATCTTTATGTGCAAACGATGTGATGGTACGCATGAATGAGCTATAAAATTCTACCAGGAAACTCTTACAACTGATAAATACTAGCAAAGTATCAGGACACAAAATGAGAAGTGACTCCTGTAAGTTTTCTTCTGACCTTCATGGACACACATATTGGTATATGCTCAGCCTATTCTCACTCATATAAATGAAGATGAAATTTTCATGGACCAGGAAAAAGTGTGCGTTTGAGCATATTTAACCAGAATTTCCTAGTCTTTACTGTGAAAGTCACATGCCTTAAAAGAAATCATCATAATTCCATTACACACAAACTGCTAATTGTTTCCATAATGGAAAGAGTAATAAAACAAACCACCATGGTCTGCAGCCATAATAACTGATGTATGTAAAAATTAAATCAAATTATCCTTTCAAAATTAAGTTAGATCTATTATAAAGACTCATAATTGAAGTGACTCCCATCATGTTTTATTCCTTTAACCTGGTCTATTAGGATCCTACTGAAACGCAACAAATTGCCACAAACTAAAAAGCTTAAAACAGCACACATATTATCTCACAGTCTGTACAGGTCAATTTTTGGATGCGGTTTAGCCATTGTCTTTGGCACTTCTGCTCAGGGTTTCAGTGTTTTCGGAAGCTCAGGTGTGACACATTCCACTTTTAAATCAATGTTCATCTCCTTGAAGCTGATATTTCTTACCAGAGAGGTCTTCCCAGCTTATGGAAGCTCCTGTAATTCTTTACCAAGTGGGTTTCTCCAGCCTGACCATTTACTTCATGTCTGTTTGCTTCTTGAATTCCAATGTTACGGGGAAAAATCTGAGTCAACAGGGCAGGTTCTTCTGTCTCTCTACAGTGAATTTAACAGAGACACATAGGTAGTTAACCAGAAAGCAGATAGTTTATTAAGGGAGAGATCTAGGGGAGCTTAGAGGTGTGCCAAGCCACACCTACAGCTAGGCTCCAAAGAGGTAAATAGCAGAGAAAGTTAGGTCCGTAGGTCATTAGCACAGTACATGCTTCACTCAAGTTCATATGATGCTAGTTTTTCCAAGTAAGTTCTCTGGATTCTCTTCCTCCATGTATCTCTAGGCTCCTGCCTCACCAACAGGAGTTCTATTGGGTCTCCTAGGAATATAGAGAAACACAAAATATAAAGACCACAGTAGTTTCATTCAAGGTCTTTAGCATTCTACAGGTTAAAAGTTTATCATAAGGATCTGATCATATAAGACCAAGATCATGAACAGCAGGATGTGGAGATTTTAATAACTACCTTAATGTCTGACTATCCTACTACACTTAAGGCAATAGAATAATACATTGTCAGTAGATTATTCCTACAATGCTTGGTGATTTTCAAATGGTTTCCTTTAGTATGTGTTTGTTTCCACAAATAAGAGTCTTAGCTCTACATAGCTAGAACTCAATATTTTTGCGTAAACTCAGATTACTAAAGGGAACAAACCACCAGAAATCCCTTTACATGAAAATGAAAGAGCCTTCTGACTTTTAAGAAGCCTGGGGTTTATTCAAAGGCAACCAGACACCGTTGATTGTATGTCATGATGTAAAAATAGGACTTTTTGGCTGCTTTGTGAGTTTAATATCAAGCTAAGATATGTAGGATCTTGTCTGAGTCAATTTGTCAACAAAATCCTTAAGAGAATAATTACAAGATCTCATCTTGCTCTTAGTGNGTCAGCAATGACAACACTCGTGCTGGTGATGTAGATGCCACTTAAATGACACAAGGATTGTGATTGTACTGACAGCTATTCCTGTAGCACCACTGTATCAGGGATCCGTGTTTTGTCTATGTTTTGGGGCAAATATTTTGTACCTGTAGTCTTTTCTCTAAACAAAGGCACAGACAGACAGACAGACAGACAGACAGACACACACACACACACACACACACACACACACACACACACACACACACACAAAAAGAGAGAGGGGGTGCCCCCTCGGGAGAGAAGAGGATGTTGATCTCCTTGGAGCTGGAGTTACAGGGAGTTTTTAGCCACCTGACACAGTTGCTGGGAACCAAACTGAGGTTCTCTGCAGGAGCTGATACATCCTTAACTGCTGAGTTCCTGTGGTTTTTAGTGTCAGAACTCTCACTGAGATGCAAGCATATTACCATGCTTAAATAGAAGGGAAAATCTAGAGAAAGCACAGATTAAACCTGGAACAGACTGAAAACATCACAGTAGTTTCAAAATGCTCCTTGGAAGAAACATAAAACTAATTAAATTTTGTACAAATTAAACTAATGTACAAAAAGTGATGTAATAGGATGTTCTTAATCTTTTCAGCTAATAGTTCNTGGGAACAATGTATTATATTGTGCTTTCAATTCATTGCTTAAAACCACTCAGTGAAGTAAATGTTTTAACTCCCATCTTCATTTGACAAATGAGAAAATGAAGTTTCATGTCAAATAAGGAATGTGTTCAATGACATGTGATACCATTTGCCTATCGTTCATCTTCTTCTGGCGTTTGGTCCATCTCCTGGCCTCTTCATAGAAGTTGTTATATATCTTTCTTAAAACCAACCGATAAATTAATCTTGTCTTGAACAGCAAGACACTCTGCTGACTATAGGATAAGAAGAAGGGATGGTGTTTGTGGTCCTTTACTCAGCTTCACCGCTAAGAGTAAGAAGCTTTCTGAATTGCACTCATAATTTTATGAACTACTCAAGGAACATTTATTATTCACCATAAGAATACTAAATAAAGCCAATTTTGGTTGTATGCTTGATTTTCTTAACTATTACACAATAACAAGTTAGAACTATATGGTATTACAAACAGGCATAATGTAAGTTTATTTATTTTTGAAACTTTGCATTTTATTACATATGGTTTCCATTTAATTTGAATCTTAGTATTTTCATATTATATCTTATATAATCTTTTTGTTTCATGAAATATACCAGTAATCAATTTTGAGTTACTAAGATAGTTTATGAAAATCTTCTGACACTACTTTATCATGGTCATAAAGCTTTAATTGTTGATTGAGGGCTTGAAAGTCATCAATTTCTTTTTATCTTATAGGGAAAAAATATCTCAAGTTATACGTCTTCATTCTGCAAGCCTCAAATACTGTTTCCAATAAGTAGTTCACTCTTTGTACATTCAAAGAAACACAACACTATTCTCAATCTTTCAACTGTCTTCTTGAAACACTCAGGAGCTCAATGGTATGGGGGTCATGAGTTTCTGAAGAAAACGTTTGAATATTTTAAATGCTCTTAAAGATTTGAGATCATCGAGGTCAATCAGTAAAAAGAATTATAGATGCTCTGAATGAGTCCTGCTGTTTTTGCACCAAATTCAGTGATACCAGGAACTGGAATAGTGTACAAAGGAAAACCATTTTAATTACTTTATCTTGATGAAATCCTAGGAATTGTTCAGTATCTTCCAGTATCCAAAAATAAATTTACTTTAAATTAAAAAATATTCTTGGCTTCATCAAACTTTTTTCCATTAGGTATCTATAGCCACATAAATAAAAAAATAAATAAAGAGGATGCGGTAGAGTAGATGTTACAGAAACTATTAATTGTTCCCTTAATATCTTAGCCTCTTCTCCCATATTGCTTGCCACTAACATTTTGATTGTTCTCAGCATGGTAATGATCTGCCTCAGATAAAAACCTGTGGCAGGCATAAGTCAGTTCTTCTAAACTTGTTCTCTCTTGGGCTTCTGAGGGTTGAGTCTATGAGTTCTGGATTTCATGGGCTGAATGTAGAAGAACTTGAGAAGAACCTTTGCTTTCCTGCTTATTATTAAGCTCAGGGAAGGAGATTGTCCATTCCCTTCTCATCTCTCCCCATCATTTTTATTTCTGCATGAGCCTTGTGCTCAGAGTTACCTCACCATTCCTTTCCAGTCAAAGAACAGCAAAGCATAGCTAGTGGAGACCTCATTCCAGATCCTCATTAGTAATTACAAAACTTCTTTCCAACTTTAAAGTTTCTACATCAGGATTGTTTTCATTGTCATCAAAACATTTTCATAATTATTATAATTTAGCTCTGTCGTCAGCAAAATCACTCATCCATCACAGTTGGACTTTGAAATAACATTTAAGAAAGTTTCNCCATATAAAAGGAAACATCAAATTTGTTCCAATTTTGCTCATAAATGACATCATGTTTCCACAAATCCAACTAAATGAATTAGTGAAAGTTGCCAGTGCATCTTCCTATTAAAGACAGGAGGAAGAGCAATTTTATATGATTTGCACTGATGAGATTAGGAGGTGTTGACCAGCAAATGGATGCTGAGAAAACAGAAATGGTTTCTGAGTAATTACTCCAAGAAGTATAGAAATAAAGAGAAGGAGAAATGGTACAGTGTTGAGGATTATGTTAGACTTGGAAGACAAAAATAGTTCCTGGTTTGGGGGAAACCATAGTGAATGAGAAGGAAACATGAATGTAAGAAGAAAGGATGAACAGAATGAGACACAGTTACAATGTCTTCCAATGTTCAAGTCTGTGAAGATACTACCAATTTTTTAGAAACCAAAACATCAAACAAAAAGGAAATTTATTCAGGTATTGAGTAGGTAAGGTGTTACATACTTTTAACACTCTGGAAATGCATGTATACAACTTTGGAGTATTTTCATGAATTAGTCAAGACAAAAAAAACGATAAAGGTTTTTAAACTTCACACAGTCATTTAATGCAGAAAAATTTTCTATAAATGATAAAAAGTCTGTCAGTGTGTCCGTAATGGCCTCTTTTAGTAACTCTTGAGACTTCCTTTCTAATAGCAAACTTCTAGCTTCAGAAGTAGCAAGTAGTATTTTCTCCCTAAAACTTCTGCTGTATTAGAAATGCATTGAAGTTTGATTAAAAGGACAGTGAATGCAAACATAAATCCCTTAAAAAATATTTAGAGCACAGCATCTTAACCCATCTTGTATTTATAAGACACATTTTAAAATGAATACCTCTTAAGAAAGAAAGCTATTAGATTGAGCAATGCCTTCTCTTCCCAATTGAGTATCAGACAAGCAGAATATATAAATCTGCTTTATATTACTGTATCAATGGCTGATGTTCAATGGACTTTTGGTATTTGGACTATAAATATCTGACAAAGAAATAAACATCATGTGGAAGGAAATTGGCTGTAAATGCAGACGGTGCTCTGAATAGGCCTCCATGGAATTACCTACTTAATCTTTGCTACTTTCCTTTAGGCTTTGTGGCTTCTGAGGATGTAATTATTTTTCTTATACAGCTGGTGATTTGGAAGGACTTCAGGAGTGCATTCTTTTCACCACACTGATAGTTATCAAGCTGTTGTTAAAGGTCATATTGTTGATCCAACATCTATTTAAAATGTGAACACAGTGATTGAGATGCTGGTGCCCACAACCCTCCTATTTCCTCAACTAATTGGGGGAAAATTTCTTGTTANCCATTGGAATTAACAAATAATGGTTCATAACATTCTATTGCCTCCTTTCCATTCCTTTGTTCCTTTATTTAACTTTTCATAAGAATATAGAAGGAAATGCTTGTCACTAACTGCCTTGGTTGAAATTTACAAAGACTGATGCTGAAGTTAAAAGTATTCACAATAATTATCATTAAAATATGGCTGTGATATAAGGATTTTTCAACATCTTAAAATTTTCCAAACCATTTATTCAGGCTTCAATATATTATAATATGTTTACACATATATGGAAAACAATAATGACTGAAAATACAAGTGATCAACTGTTACAGTTTGAAATATTGTGAATGGTATGAGTTAGGAGAGAATGGTAGAAGAGTAAACATAATGAAAGTATAATGGAAAAAATAGATGATGAGCAGGACCTTGGTGAATGAGTAGAATTGGATGGATGGCAGAAGACTGGAGATTAAGATCTCTGGCTAGGTGAACTTGCCACCACTGTCAGGAAGAAGCCAAGGGAAGACACTATCACAATGTAACATGCTTTTAAATGGCTAAATTCAAGAAATCTAAACTGAAACCTATGCATTGTACTGAAAGAAAGCTAAGAAACTATGAAAACAATCATTTTTCTCCCAAACATTGGGAAATATGCAAATGTATGGGTACAAAAAGGTCAACAAATATTATCCAGACTCAACTCAACCAAGTATATTCCAAAACATATTATCACCAACTTCTCAAAGGTCAAAGAAAAAGAGAACAGTCTGAAGTCATCAGAGACATAGAGAAATAAAGATGCCTAAGTGTATTCCAATTTACCTGACAGTAGGTTTCACAGAAGAAACCCTGTAGGTCAAAAGACAAAACATGAACTCCTAACACTGTTAAAGGAGAAGAAAGAAATCCCAAATCAGAATACTATTCAAAGAAAAGCTGTACTTTAGAAATGGAAATAAATATTGACAAAATCCAAGACAATGTCTGCTCCCCAGAATTATNAACTAGTAAATGCTAAACATAATTCTTTGAAGGTGAAATTAACTAATAAAAGAACATCACAAGATATAAAACTCACCATAAAAGAAATACAAATTCAGAATGTTCTAATATTATAAACATAGTGCATATGGAATTCATATCTTTAGCCTGAAATTCTAAAGCAAAATAATTAGAATAAATATACTGATGTGTTAAAAATAATAAACATAGAAAGATTAAAAAGTAGGACTCTTAAATTTCTAAATGTTGAGATTGAATGCAATGAATTTTATCAATACAACTCATTTTTTGGCCTCTTTTTTATGATTACACTAAGTTACAATCATTTCNAAGTAGCTANAATGGAAAATATTTTGGTGAGCCTCNTGNTAGCAATAAAGCAGGTCTATAACACAGAACTNAAAAATAATAAGAAATAGAAAATATTCCATAGANGAAACCAAAACCACAACAGAATATGGAAGAAAGGAAGACAGAAAAAAAGCTAAAGATTTTTAAAATAGCTGTAGAAAATCTTACCTATTTGTAATTATTTAACTGTGAATGGATTACATTCTCCAACTAAAAGATTAAACTGATAAATGTAACTGAAAAAGACACCACTACATGTTTGCAATAAATTCAGTTCATCTCTACAAACATGAACTAAAAGAGATAGAATTATATATTTCATATAAATGGAATGAAAAGAAAATAACATAGACATACTTAGACAAAATATATCTTAAATAAAAACAAAAAAAAGGATACAAAGAGGGATGGAGAGGTAGCTCAATGGTTACAAGCACTGGTTACTCTTCCAGAAGACCCAAGTTTGATTCCTAGTGCCCTCATGGCAGCTCACAACTGTCTGTAACTCCAATACCAGNAGACCTGATGCCCTCTTCTGTCCTTCATGGGCACTGTCATGCACATAGTACACAGACAAACATGTACACAAGACACTCACGTACTTAAAAATNAACANAATNGAAAATAATATAAAGAAGGTTATTATATAATCATAAAGTGNAAAATACAGAAGAATTATAAATTACATACATAGACNTACCTAGTAGCTCTAATATCATTAAGTNTAAATATATAAAAGAAGTAAATCTGATGAGAGTGGTGGGCTTAGATTTGTAGTTTTAGGGGAATTTGGTTTCACAGTTTAACCCACAAGGAAATGGTAGGATTAAATTGAACACTAAACCAATGATCCTAATGACATCTATAGAGCATTCCATCTAACATGTGTAAAATATACATNAATAGTATANGGGAGTATCTTCCAGGGAAGNTCCCATGGATCCTAGAATACACACAAAATNAAGCTCAGCATGATATTTAAAAGTAAAATAATATCAAATATATTTTCTGAACACAATGCAATAAAACTAGAAATCAGTGACTCAAAAATGCAAAGATCCATGACCGGGCACCAGACCAAGCTCCAGGAGCCCAATCAATGGGAGAGAGGGGGCCTTCTATGGCAAGGGACAATGAGATCATGATGGGAGGGTGTACAGAGAGGGCCAGCCAAACTAGTGGAGACACATGAACTCTGAACCCATAGCTGAGGAGCCCCCATAAGCCCTCATCCAGAGACGGGATGGAAGCAGATGCAGAGATCCACAGCTGGGCACCAAGCAGAGCTCCAGGAGTCCAACTGATGAGACAGAGGAGAGATTCTATGAGCAAGTGACATCGAGATCATGAGGGGAAAATGTACACAGATGGCCAGTCAGGCTGGTGGAAATGCATGAACTGTGGACCAATAACTGTGGAGCCCCCATGGTGCTGGACTGGGCCCTCTGGAAGTTTGAGACAGTTGTTTGGCTTGAACTGTTTGGGGGACCCCAGGCAATGGGATCGGGATCCGTCTCTGGTGCAGGGGCTGGCTTTTTGGAGCCCAGTGCCTGTGGTGGGACACTTGGTGCAGTCTTCGAGCAGGGAGGAGAGTCTAGTCCTATCTCGGCTGAGTGTGCCAGGCTCTGGAGACTCCTGTCTCTTATACACATCTAGATGTGTATAAGAGACAGATGTAAAAGGAGTGGAAAATGTTTTTAATAAAAAAAGAAAAGAAAAAAAAACTTTGGAGTCTATAGAAACCAAAGAACTTACACTTGAATAACCAATGGATCATGGGAGTAATGAAGAACTGAATTTAAAATGTTCTTGAAACAAAAAAGGAGTTGCAACATAGGTGGACAACAATCTATTAAATTTAGGAGATGTGTATAAGAGACAGTCATGGGAGTAATCAAGAACTGAATTTAAAATGTTCTTGAAACAAAAAAGGAGTTGCAACATAGGTGGACAACAATCTATTAAATTTAGGAAAAGCAATCCTATAATGTGAGTTTAGAGCAATATTATCCTGAGTTGAAGATGAAAGATGTCAAGTTAAAGAAAAATTATCCACTACCCTGAAGGAACAAGAAAACACAAACATATCAAATACAAAACCTCAAATTAGTTGAAATATATAATAAAGTTCAGAGTAGAAATAAATAAAACAGAGCNCAGTAAAACAATGCAATGAAGAGTTGCTTCTTTGAAAAGATAGACATTTGAAGAAAGANTAGATTGACTATTAAACAAACAGAGAAGGCACAAATAAATATAATCTTAGATGAGAGTTAGATGTTACAGTTGGTACCACAGAAATTTAATGGATCACTAGAAATTATTATTGATAACTACATATCAACAAATTTGATAACCTTGAAGAAACAGGCATTTCCTGAGAAGTTATACTTTACCAAGAATGATGNATCAATATATGCAAATTGATCAGCATGTTCATCATATCAATANATGCAATGGAAAGAAGTACATAATCTGTGAATCATCTCCATANATCTTGAAAAGACATTTCACAAAATTTTCCATCAGTGTGTAACAAAAATTTGAGACAAATTGAGTTTAAAATGAACATCATCAATACAATGAATGCCAGATATAAAAGTTAAACAGCTAACATCCTACCACATCGGAGAAGCATGAAAGTTTCCATTCAAATCTGNAATAGGACAAAGATATCCACATCCAACACATTTTCATCATCATGCTGGAAACCTTAGCCAGAGCAACCAGACCAAAGTAAGGAAGGACAGACATCAAATTGGAAAAGAGGAAGTCAAGTTGTCACTGTGATGACATAGTCTCCTAAAGGGGAATTCTCAAAGGCCGCATCAAACTTTGTCACAANTGGTAAATGAAGCTAACAAAGAAGCAGGATATAAANACAATATTTCAGTCAGCAGTGTTGCTATGTGCCAATAATGAATAATAAACTTAATTAATACCATCTATAATAACCATCAAAAAGATGCCTAGGAATAAAGTAAACCAAANAGNTAAGGATATCTGTAATNAAAATATTTCAACATACACATGTTTTAAACAAGAAGCACACAAATGACCANAAACTACATTTAAAAAAGTCAACATCACAAATTATTTGGGAAATGCAAATTAGATATGATGTGATCACAGTCCTGTAAAATACAACAAGTGTTGGTGAGGATGTAAGAAAGTGGAACCCTGGCCCATTGCCAGAAACTATGCACTAATCTAGGTTTGTGGGAAGCAGAGTGGAACTCTTCAAAAGTTAAAAATAAAACTGGCAAATGATGCAGCAGTCCCACCTGTGGGTACACACCTGTGCTAATCAGCTTTTCGTCACTGTGACAAAACACCTGAAATGGACAGTTTAAGAAAGCAGNGGTTTAATCTGGTGCAAAAGTTCAGAGGTTACATCCCATGGNCATTTGGCCCTATCNCTTCAGGACCTACAGGAAAGCCANATATCATGGCNGAANTTCATGGCAAAGAAAAACTCATCGTGTTACGGCAGCCAAGAACCNNAAAGAGAGAAGAAAGGACCAGTCTCAGTATATCCTTCTGGGACATGTNGGCTATGATCTCTAGTTGGATCTTCCACTCCAGATAGACCACACTTCTTAGTATTTGTACCACTTCCCAATAGTGTCTATAGAATCCAGGGAAACAAAGTCAGGAACTCAAACCAAGTGGGAACCTGGAGGCAGGAGCTGATGCAGAGGCCATGGAGGAGTGATGCTTCCTGGCTTTCTCCTCATGGCTTGCTCACCCTGCTTCCTTATAACCCTGGATGGCACCACCCATGATGGCCTGAGCCCTCGCATATCAATTACAATTTAGAAAATGCCCGACAGTCTTATCTACCTACAGCCAGATATTATAAAGGCAATTTCTCTATTGAGGTTCCCTTCCCTCAGGTAACTCTAACTTANGTCAAATTTATATAAAACTAGCCAGTACAGCATTGAAACGGATNCAAATAATTATTTTCTTTATAATCCTAAAAGCTAATAGAATACATTTTTAATGATTTTACTACAAAGTAATGATAAATATTTGAGCACATATGTATGGTTAATTTGATTTAGACTTTATATTAGTGTGTATGTATATTGAAATCACATGGAACCCCATAAATTTTCATATTTTTATATTATTAGTTAAAATAAATTTAAACAAAATGTTTTAAATAAATTGAAACTTGAGTTAATAAAAATATATTATTTTAGATATTGTTTTCTTTTAGAAAAGAATGTCCGTAGGATAATACTTTTTAGGATGGTATGATATAATTACATGCCATCCCATCCTCTCTC
>LZPO01009438.1:8320-20712 GCA_001675575.1 Neotoma lepida
ACCTTTCCTCCTGTGATGCTCCCTGAGCCTTATCAGAGGTAATGAACAATAAAAATGTACCATTTAATGTTGTACACTCAATTTATTATTCTTGGCAGTTTGATGCATTATGTACCTCTGTGTTGATTGCTACCCACTACCAAAAAAANGGAATATCAATATCAATATATAAAAGGTAATTTGTCAACATGTCCACTAAGCACAGTGACAGTCCCATGATCTACCTGAAGGCCTATGACTTTCCCAGCCATAAACTGGACCCAGATTATGTTNCAGTATCACCCATAACATTCCCTTCTGTGGAACAAGCCTCAAATNTAATCAGAAGGTAGCTCCAATAACTTTAATGTCACTATTGCATGGGTGGATACATTTTGCCTAGCATGTAGGTATTGCAGAATGTACATGGAGAAGATCATTAATGTCTTTTTTCTGCCCTAACAGCAGCCATAGCATCTTTCTGTCCTATGGATGCTAGCCAGTAGGAAGGAAATTTTCCTGTCAGGTTGACATTGGTGATTTGTCTATGTCCTGAAGCCAAANCGTGTGATCTCTTCAGAAACAGGGTCTTGCCTGATAAGTTTTTTACGCCTGGATAAGCCTCTCCACCAATGCAGCAATCCAAATTAGACCAAATTAAGAAAAGGCCAGGTTTAATGGGCAAAAACGTTCCTGGGTGATTCTCTGGCCCCTCAGAGAGGAGACTGCATAAGAGACCAGGGTAACCACGCATCAGTTTTCTGGAATACCACTTAAATACCAGAGGGAGTGGTCTTGAGCCTCTCTGGGGATAGAGCCATGTTTGGCAGGCTTTGAAAGGGCGGGTTCAGTGTAGTCTGCATTCCAAGGCAGCGTGCATGGGCCATGCACAGGCTAGGAGTCCGGGCAGTGGGAGGCGTGTGGCACTGAGACTGGAGCCCAAGCCACACAGGAAGCGGGCCAGTGATAGGCTACTTGGGGGTCTGGACGGTGTGACACTGGGGCTGGAGCCCCAGCCACGCAGGAAGCAGGGCCAGTGATATGGCACTGGACTGGAGCACAGCCCAGCAGCTGTGTCCGGAAGTGGACCCCTGGTAAGAAGCGGTGCTGCCAGCGGCTAGCAGGGCAGACAATGCCTGGCGGCCGGGGGCTGACCGCTCAGAGCAGGACGCCAGGGGCTGAGGTGGAGCTCCCACCAAACATTGTCATGTAGTGATGGTGAATAGCCAAGGGCAATGGCAATAGTCTGTGTTATTTTGGAGACCTCAGGGGTCTCTCTGACCAATAACTCATAGGGAGGTATGTCATTGAGATTTTAATTTAATAACCTCTAGCTTCTGGGAGCAATATTGTCCATGCTTTGAGGGTAATTCCTTTCGAACTCTTATTTTTAAGTTATATTTTGTAATTATCTTACTAATTAGAATGTTTCCATAGGCTTCTTCATACATTCATAATTTTGATTAACCCACCCAGTGCTCCTTCATCTACCTCCTTCTCCCACCAATACTNACACTTAATCCTTAAAAGCCAGTATATCCCTTCTTTGTTCATGTCACACGTGTCCTACTATCCTCCCAGTTATGTGTTTTAATTGGGTTTTGAGAGAATAAGCTTTCATAAAGCTTTCCCCTGGGCTTTGCCCTTCCTTTAACCCTCATTTCCCCCATACTCTCATGCTCCTCCCACATAATCAACTCTACTCCCAGTACTCTGCCTCCTCATTTACCTATCCTATTCTCTGTCTCTTATACACATCTAGATGTGTATAAGAGACAGCTTTTAACTGAATTTTACCTGTTCCTATTCATCAACATTTTGCCTCAGAGATTTTTACCTTTCTTTCATTCTGTATGTCCTACTTCCTCTTCCTCCGTGTCTAGCAGGCTGGCCCCTGGCATTTCCCTGGCATCTCTTTTTCTTTCCTCCCCCAGCCTAAATTCCTCCTACTACTTACTCTCCCTGCCTGAAAANCCCACCTATACCTTTTCCTTCACCACCAGCCATTTGGCTTTTGTTAGACCAATCAGACAGCTTAGGCAGGCAAGGTAAAAACAGAGACACATCTTTACATAGTTACATATTCTGCAACATAAACATAGTTAAACAAATGCAACGCATCTTTGTATGGTTAAACAAATATTTCGCAACAACTCCTCAAAGTCTTTGTTCTGTCATTCTGTGCTCTGAGTTAAAAACACAAAACAAAATATTTGAGGCTAGGATCTTCATTGTTTGGAGCATAGCATGAAGGTTTTTGCATCCACAGATCTCCAGAGGAACCAGGAATGTTAACCATTGGAAACATGACAAACCTGTTCTTCCATCCAGAAAGCTGAGAATTGGAAATGATTGACTTCCTGGTGAAGTCATACATTATCTGTTGGACCAGGCCATACCAAGCTCTTACAACCAAGACCAGAGGTGGGTAGTAATTTAAATGCCTCTGATAGCCAGAGGCCCCCCAAGCTTCCGTAACCAGGACCAGAGGTAGCTAATAGCCCAAATGACCTTTTTGCTATCTGCATGACTGATACCAACCCAGATCCTTAGGCTTTTAAGCTAGTGAAGGTTGTGTATCTCTAGAATCCATCTTCTTGGAGGAAATGACATATGCCCTGAGTTGAATTTCAGTGTAACTATGCTTCCTTGTGCAATAGGGCTTGTATTACACCAAGAAGCTTATTTCAAATTATGCTGGGCTTAAACACGTTGGGAATAAACCACCTGTTATTAGACTCCCTAAAGTCTGATCCAGGTTGACAGAGTCAATATGCACTGGGTTTTCATTCTTATCTCTTCACAGGGTTCACTTCCCTGTATGACATCTTCAGGGAGCCCCTTTACCTTATAAGGAAGAGAGAAAGTATGTAGCACTTGGCTTCCTGGGCCAGAGTTACCTCAATGGAGTTTTTCAAGTTCCATCAGTCACCTCCAAATTTTATTATTTCATTTTTCTTGACTGCTGAGTGACATTCCAAAGTGCATATGTACACATTTTTCTTACCATTCACTTANAGAATTCTGGATTGATTCCATTCTCTAGATATTGNAAAGAGAGTGGCAATGGACATTGATATGCAATTCTCTGTAGTAGGATATAAAATCTCTTGGGTTACCCTCAGGACTGATATAGCTTGGCTCATTTCCTCTAGCCTATTTATTTATAAAGTATACAGCAGACTATTGTGAAATATTATCACCCCAGTGTTACAAAGAATAGGTAAAAAAAAAAAGCTATTTTGACAATATCAATGCATGCATACTAGTGGTCAAACTGAAAGCTCAATTTGAAAAAGAACTTTGATTCATTGAATGCTTTCTAAGTGCCAGATGTTGTTTTAAGAATTTTAAAGATCTTAACACTTAGGTTCTCACTACTGTAAATAAGTAAATAAATGAGTAAATAAATAAATAGACAAATAAAGGATAAGTCAATTTTAAAAAGAAAAAAAATGGGGTCTTTGCTTGTTTGTTTGTTTGTGTTGACTCCCATAGTTTTGAAGGTCTTAGCTCCTGACCAATCGGCCTTGTTAATTTGGGTCTGGGACCATGGAGAAACAGGAGATCAGAGTATCAGCCCATGACAGAGGAAGCCCATTTACCTTGTGGCCAGGAAAAACAAAGAAAAGACTGTTATCCCACAGTCCCATTAACAGGCATGTCCTCAGTGTCCTAAGGCTGCCCACTTGGCCCTCTTGGCCAAGATTCCACCTCTTCTCAAATGGTGCCATGGGCGGGAGACCAGTCATTTAACAGACAGCTTCTTAGAAGCATCCAGATGTGAACTATTGCATGATGGAATCTGTGAACTTGAGTTTTGAAGATTTAGATATACACACAAAACTTTTTCTTCAAAAAATAATATTTTTGTGTCTGTATACATGTAACAATAATTAAAAGATTATGAATTTGGGAGGAGAACATGGAAACAATTGCATGGGGAATGGAAGGGGCAGAATGATAGAGATGCAGTGTTCATGTATGAAGTTCTCAAAAAATACTAAATAAAAGATGTCACAATAGATAGTGATTGATATAGGTGTCTTTATCGAATATAGATAGTTAATGCCACATCAGCTCAGTGGCTTACAACAATCACACATTCACTTGCTCACATTTCTGTGGCTTTTGAAGGCATGACTCAGCTGGAAGGGCGTTTATCTCCATACACTGTTGTCATAACAGGATATTCAACTGAGTTCCAAGAAGGCTTCAGTGAGGGAGAGCAGCTCCCTCTTACTCCCCCAGGGTGCTCTTGAGTACGGAGAAATGAGGAGTTTGTATATAGAAGGCTAGAGAGAGAGAGACAAATAGAAAACACAGGATAGCCTCAGGATGGCCTGGGTCTCAACCCACCAGCCCCTTCTGTCTCTACTAAAGGGCTTTTTAAAGGAATGCCAAGAGGTAAGGCAAAAGACTTCCCCCAGCACAGCCAAGTGCAGACCATCCCAAACACCTGGTGACCTTGCGCATGGTCCAGCCATCCCCTAATGCAGCCCTGCTGTGTAAAGCCAGCTCAGATCTCACTAGGAAACCTTTGTGGACTCCCACACTTCAGTCGTACGACTGGTATTTTAGCTCATGATTGAGGATATTTAATTTCATCTAATACTCCCAGGCCTCATAAGGCTTAGACCAAAACCTACCATTCCACCATACCTACTGCCTCCTATTCCAAGGACAATAGCTCAGATTTCAGGAAGGGAAAGTGGACTTTTGTTCTGTAGAAGAATAGAGACATGTAAGGATATGTTGATGCTGATCTTCTTAACACAGTCCTAAAGCTATGTTCTTTCTTCAAAATATAAGCCTAATTATGAGTGGATATTATGTCGAATATGATTGGAATCAAGGCTTAAGTAACAAGCTAACAAAAAATAAAAACCTAATGATTGTGTGATTTAATTTCTCTTAAATATGAAGATGGGACTAAAGCCAAACTCTGTGTTATTCTTAAGGGGATAAATGGAGGTGAACTTGGGGGGGCTAGAAAGAGATTAAACTTCATTTAATATCCCCAGAATTTACAGACATGTACACCAAAAACTCTTCATGTAATAGGCTTTGGGAACAAGTCAATAAATGTCTATTATAAGCAGCTTACTTCATAACTATTGTAATTACACTCCATTTTGTTATTTTATTGGTGTCTCCTCACGTCATGTGGGTGCAACTAAAATGAAGTCAGTTAAGGTCATGTGTCTACTTTCCTCCCATATTGATGTTCACAGAATAACAATGGCTAACATTGGTGAGACATGGGTGTGTGTCAGATAAATGTATAACCTCAATAAATGATGATGAAACTGACTGCAATTGAATCTCAGTTTTCATTGAAATGCTGTGTACTGAAGGAATGGACACCCACAGCAGAGAACCTGTGTCTCAAGCAAAGTCTCAATCATCTATTCAGAGCTCAGTGTACTGAAACTGGTACCTTGTGTGGAATGGGAAATTGTGTACATTTATTAACCAATGAATCAACTAAGGAATGACAAGGCTCCTTGATGCAGAGGGATTATTTAGTGGATAGCCTTTATCCTTTCTGGATACTGTAGTTAATAAGATCGATTAACTAAGTGGCAAGCTTTTCTCTGATAACTTTGGTAACAGGATGCTGAATTTAACAGGGATAGTGTCTCTTATAAAAGAAAAATTATACTTCAAAGACCAGAGTAAATATTCCATTTCTCTGTCTGGACTCAGTGAAACATGCTGTGTTTGTATTAGAATAATCTAAGAAATGAGATGGAACACATTTTTCGCTCCTTCTGTGTTCAAACTCTAGAACTATTCTGAGAGTGACAAGAATTAAGCTTGACATGTGTTTTTCTCTCCCTGGGGAAGAACACAAGTAAAATCAAAAAAAGGAAATTATAAAAGAGTTCATAGTTTCTCCACTTTTGGGTGGGTGTAAATGGCTTGATAGTGAGTGAAGTAATCTGGATAGGGATAGTCCACTGCAGAAACCATGGTCAGTAAAGTGCAGGAAACATTTCGCCTCTCTTCAAAGCACTTTTGAAAAAGCCGGGCAAATGCTGCGAGTGGCACAGCACCACTAAGCAGCAGGCATTATTCCTTCCTACTCCAGCTTTGCCCCATTTCATCCACAGAACAGGCTTGTAAGCACATGCAGGTGGACTCCAAGTGCCAGCAACCTATTAAATTGATATAATTCAATCCATGTGTTTGCAATGATTATTGATAGCAGGGTATTGTATTTTCTATTCCCCCACCTCCAGAATAAATCCACTTTAATCCTAACACTATCATTTTATAGATGGAGAAGTGAAGAAAAATTCAGGACAGAATAACAATAAAGATACTACAGAAACAAAGGAATTTCCTCTCTAAACCACAACTAAGTATCTAGAGAAACCCAACTGCTTGAATGACTTATCATGATTTTAGACAGGATGCTATAGGATGATAGTTGAATTTTGTTTAAACAGTTGCCTCTAAATCACTTAGTGTTACCCCATGTTACTTTCCAACCCCAGGGTAATTGATATTTCAAAATAATATTCATATTAGTAAGCAGCATCCAATACTTATAGGTCATGACATTACAATGATAGTTAAAGTCACTTGAGATTCTTCTTCAAGGTCATAGAGGTTGCTTCAACACATTATTTGGAGGTGTTGCTGTTTGCATGGAATAGTTGTTCTTGGGGTACCTATGCTTCATTTCACTACAAGGGACTTAGTGATGAGTTTTCTTCAATGTTTCAGATAACAGAAGCACGTCTAAACCTACACACCACATATATCACACCACACACACACACACACACACACACACACACACACACATCATATCACATCCACACACAGAGACATAAACTTAAACACACAGAATCACATCTNAATGGCGATTTTCTGATTATGGTGACTACACATTTTGGTATTTGCTCTTTCAAGCAGCATAAATAAAATAGCACAAACACATACAGACATGAGCAACTTAAACACACAGAATCACATCTCATACACACACACACATACACATACATACATACATCACATACACACACAGAGACACAAACTTGAACACACAAAATTACATCACACACACACACACACACACACACACACACACAGACTTCTAAGTCCATTTAGTGTTGCTCGTATATGTGTGTGTTTAGGACTGACCACTTAGGATTAGATAACCTATCAGGGGCTTGTTCCTGGAGGAGACTGATTCTCTCCTTCCTACCAGCTATTTAATTTCCCATAGCTCTTCATCTTGGCATTGGGCTTTGTGAGATTTCTGCCATCCATATTGCCATGCCAACTGGTTTTGTCATTGTGTACTCAACCATGATGTTAAAATTTCATTGCTGTAAGTCCCTGTTATGTATAGAGGACACAATATCACAGCCAACTTCTTGTTCCTCTGGCTCTTATGATCTTCCCATCGACTCTTCAGAATGTCTGCTAAGCCTCAAGTGTTCAGGTGGTATTACTGTAAATATATGAATTGGGGCTGGGCTCCCAATGGTCAGTTTTCTGCATTTTGACCAGTTGCAGATTGCTGTGATATTCTCCATTTGCTTCAGAATAAAGCTTCCTTGATGATAGTAAGAACCATCAACCTACATTATGCTATTTGATGTCTAGATGTCACATTATCAAAGTCATCTTTTGGGCATGCTCCAAATAATTTGAATTTCTTACATGGAGCCTCCAACCTTGAAGACAATATTGTAGTGTATTATAATACTGAGTTTAAGATCAAGTAAACCTCCCAAGGTGGTTTTCACATGAGCTTCTGTTTGGTGCTATAACTTCAGAAGAAAAGGCCACAGTGTAATGTTATTCCTCTAACATGAACACTATTGTCTCTTGCTAACTCATAAAAACACATTACATGTCATTATTTCCTACTGAATGCATTCATAACTTACTAATGACCAATAATGGATGCATTTTATTTGATTTTAATATATAATTTGAGGTAAATTATTGGTATATAATTCAGTTGAGGGAAAATACCTTGAAGGTCTCTAACATGGACATATAAACTTGAGTGAATGGCAACACAACCTAACAATGAGCCATTCCCCAGCCATAAAGAACTGAACAGTGAATTCCTCCCTTCCCCAGGTGTGTCTCACCATTTTCATCCTGGGAGAAGATAATCTATAGACGCATATTAAAGTTTGGATATTTATGGGAGTTGGGGTGTGAAGCTCAAATACGAGAAACACCTTCATTTGTGAAAGTTTACTGTGTCATTTTTCAAGACAGTGCTAAGCAGTGTTTAGCAATAAGGGTGGAGAATTTTTCCAATATATAACATGGTGGTGATGAGCATGATTTACTTAGAAAAGAGCNGCAGAAGAGTTACAAGTAAGCTACCCAACAGCCAAGGCTGAATCGACTGGCGCTGTCATGGGGCGTTTAATGTTCCTTCCCTTCATGTTCCTGGTTGTGTTCTCAGGTAAGTAAGCTGCATCTGATGTCTTTCTTTCCGTCTCTCTAAGGACAGAGTTGGAACATTTGAGGGATGAAATGATGCTATATGAGAATCAAACAACAAAACGGCAAAGGTAATTTCAGAAAAATAAAGATCTAGAGGTATAAAATGGTGACTGAATGTAACAAGAGTGGAAGACTTGTGGTCGGAAGGAAGCAAGAACAAGAGGTTGGGAAAGGCTTAGAGTACAAATATACTGCCAATCTAAAAATGTTGTAAGAGCATCTAAATATTCGTGTCCTATAATAGGAGGGTGATGTGGTGTGATCCAGTATTGTATGATCAAATGTTAAAAATGCATTTTAATACTGAATTTCTATATTTATGTAATTTGCTTAAGGTGTTTGAGTCTATTTCTTATAAGTAAGAGAGAAATAATTGTACTTCCCTTTTACTTTAGAAATTACTTGGGTAATTACATCAGTTGCCGTTATTTGAGCTCTTTGTAGGTGACTGATACTATTATACTTTATATTTCTTACTTTAATATAGTTGTTTTAAAAGATACAAATTCTAGCTGAGACATGAATTTCTCAAGATAATGAGTTCTTAATTTCTTAATACATAAATCTTAATAAAATATTTTAATACAGATATAAAGATAATGATTACAATGTAATGGATTTTAAGGGACTGCGTTTGTAGATTTCATGCTTAACATGTGTGTGCCTCTGAATTCTATCTCTAGAACCAGGAAAAAATTTAATTTACCCCCGAATTATGATCTTCTGATGATCTTTCTTACGACTAGTGTAAAGGAGTAACAAAAATGCCTAGGACCTAATGCTTCCTATGCCTGTAGCAAAGGACATGATGGCTATCTTCCTACTGCAGACATTGTGGAGCTATTTCATGTTACTGAAGACAAGAATGACCACATGCAACTCGTTCAGAAACATGGGTCTTTTGATAGTACTAAGATGGATTGGGGCAGTGATTATATGAAGATGCTACAGGGAGATAGATAGGCTGTGTTAAGAAATTAGTATAGAACTGAGGGACAGAGTAAGAGAAGGAGTAAGTAAGAGCATATATATTTAGTGGGGAGGAGAGGCCAGATAGTTAAAATCCTTCCCTGAAGCTCCTGTTCACGATGATGGCACCTGCCATGCATTTTGAGGATCTCTCTATGTGACAGTATGCACTGAACATATTGTTGACAGAAGAAAATGTCAAGACTATAGGTAGCAGTTATATGAACCTGGAAGACAAAGTAGAGAGAATTGTAAAGAAAGAGAAGCCAAGCACATGTTGGGATTTGTAAAATGAGAAAAGATAATTCAAAACAAAAGAAAAACCAAAGCAGAAGATAACTAGTTTCTAATTTTTTTACTTAAATATGTGCTTCTAATATAGTACGATGCCTATTTTATTTTGAGACATTGTACCTCCTTATATCCCAAGCTAGACTTGAACTCATAGCCTTCCTGATTCAGCCACCCTACTGCTTAGTTGACAAGTGTATGCCACTATGTCCAGCATGATCTGATTTACCACCAAAATTCCATCTCAGGTTTTTTTAGCCTATAGATTTAATTTTTCATGTGAGATAAATGTTTTATCTGAATTCATTGAATAATTCTTTGCACTAGCAAACTGGGAACATATACTAGCTATTCACTACTCAACAAGTGACTAAATAAATGGAGCATGATAAATCCAAATAATAAGGCAGGTGTAGCCATCAAGGGGCAGGAATGGAAGCACACTGTGTACTGATTCAATGAGCTTCCCTACACTATTGAGGGAGGAGACAAGGAAGGAAACAGTAAGTGAACTGTGTTTCTGAGTGCTTGGGAAACGTTTCATTTTGAATATGTTTGTAAACACCTGGTTATTTCTGGGATAATTCAAAAAATTATTTTTGATAGTTTTGATACATGTGACTGTTTGCAAGAGAAGAAAGCGTNGGGGGGGTGGAGGAAACCAGAAAATTGACCTACAATTGCTTTTTGTCTTTAAGACTCAGTGCCACTTACCTATGGCATCTATTAAAATTAAGATGGTTAATAAAAATTAATCCAACAGCACATTTTCCATTTCATCGCATTTCAAACTGATTGTTACTTAATGCTAGTGACTGGGATTGAACAAGCTTTGTTCTTTAAAACTTGGAGAGTGTGCATCTGTACTCATGGTCCTTCTGCAAGAATAGATTGTATTTCCATCTTTTCCAGTTACAACTTGTCTACCATATTTGTCACCTTCTCCGAGGAGAAAAATACTTGTGTAAAGTTTTGGTTTGGTTTGGGTCTTCATTTCCGTTTCTGATTTTACAAACTCTACTCTATGCTGACATTGGTTTTTCAGATCTCTCTCTTCTTCACCTCCCAAGTCCACATAAGCACCACTTTCTGCTGCCACATCTGTATTACCTGGTCTCTCGTTCACTTTCTTTTGTATACTGTAGAACTGATTTATGACTATGCATTCCTATGTAGATATTTGTATACATTGATAGACTTCTCAGAATCGTGTTCTTTGTTGTATAGTTAGCTCTCATTATAGACCTAGCACAATAAGGGACATAAAGATTTTGGTTAATTGGATGAATGACTAAATTACAATCTTGATTCTCCTCATGCTCTACCGGCATCATTCAGAATGCTGCCAGCTGCTCAGTATTCTGCCTAGACAAAGTCTTTACCAGTCAGTACACCAGAATCTCAACACAATTGCTGATACATTCAATTGTGTTTAAATCACGTGACATATGAAAGTGTATTCTTTTGAAAATATCAAGCAGAGAAATTTAAAATTCAAATGTAACCCTGAGTATAAATTGGGAATCATCTACCTTGAGATGATTTTAAGTTGTGTGAAGTGAGAGAAAATTACCCAGGAAAATAATGTAACATTGAATAAAAACTTGGAAGAAACCTCATGATAAAAAAAAAAAGAGACTACTATCAAAAACAAGATGAGACAAAAGAAATAACTTGTACCAACAAAAGAGATAACCCAGAGTAATACCCTTTTCCTGAGCTGTAAAATATTAACTTTTGCCTATTGTTTTTAGACACAGATTATGTTGAAACATAATCTGAAAAAAATATAATAACATAGAAGTGATATGTGGGCTATCAAAATAAATTGAAAACATGGAGTACACTAGTTTTGGAACATAAGTTTTAAGAATCTACTATTGTTGCTTTTCTAAACCAGCATAATAATCTCTATCTGCACGTTAAATGCTTATTCTCCTAGCCATGGGTAAGTGTAGCTCTCACTCTACATAAAGCTTTTGTTTTCTCAGCAGAAAGACAGGTCATTACAGAAAGCTACAACTGATCCAAACTGACCAAGGGGTGCCCTCCTCCAAGTGGACTTTTATGACACAATCCTTAAACGTCTATGCTCAGGGAACATCCTGGAAGAGAGATGGAAAGATTATAGGAGCCGGAGGACTAGAACAGTTGCTGGGAAATAGACTCTTCTGGGGAAAATGCCATAGACAAAGGATATGATGGTGGTGGGGAGTGGTTCTGGGAGGAGGAGGAAGGGGAGTTGGGTCTGAATGTGATCAGGATATATTGTATGAACTTCTCTGAGTCTTAATTTTAAATTATTATACCTTAGAATAAGGTATAATATAATACCTTAGAATAAACCTAATAGGAAATGAAAGACCTCCACAATAAACATTTTAAGACACTGAACTAATAAATTAAAGGGGATTCTAGAAGATGGTAATAACTTCCATGCTCATAAACTGACAGAACTAATATTGTGAAAATGACTATATTGTCCAAGTTAACCTACAGATTCAATACAATTCTGATTAATAGTCTAAGGATATCCTTCACAGGAATAGAATGTCAATACTGAAATTTTTGTAAAAACAAACAAAAATATGTCCCAAATAGCCAAAGCCGTTTTAGGAAGAAAGAGCCGGATTGGAAGTATCAAAATTGTTAGTCTCAAGCTGCAT
>LZPO01009439.1:5494-20689 GCA_001675575.1 Neotoma lepida
GAAAGAAATAGACTGTTATTGGCCTCATGAGCAGGGCTAGCCATGGGAAGAGTGATAACTACCAGGAAGAATGGGATGGAGAAGAGCCCTAGTTTTACAGAAGAGGCAAGTATGGATAAGCCAGACAAAAGAGCAGATTGCCCCTTGAGTCTGGAGTCTTTTTACCAGCAGTGATGTTCCAGGAGCTTGGGGGAATGGCATACCAAATCAAGAACAGAGGAGCCATCCTATCTGCTGTTTCTCTTGAAGTTGGAAATGCCTCTATCTGTACTATAAAAGTGACAATGAATTAGGAGGTAACAGANTTTTTAATGAATAAGCATGTGGGTGAAGTTAACCTGCCANTTTTCTCCTGGTTGGTGTCTTTGATTGGTGCAGTGACTGTGGTGTATTAGGAAGGTCCTGGAGGGTTTCACCTTGGCATGAGTTTGGCAGTAGGGGTGAGTCTGTGAAGGGACCTGTAAGTGTTTATAAAACAACTGAAAGAAATTTACATCTTGCTGTCATAGCAAAAGCTATGGCTTTGGGTTAAAAGGTACTAAAATTTTCTATTGCCTGGTTTCAGCCCAATGAAACACATCTTTCAATCTATAAGCAGAGGGAATATGCTGAATGGAAGTGGTTGAGTGAGTGAAGGAGGAAGGAGGCTTCCCTACCCTCTCTAATACCAACCTGGTTCCAAAAGCTGGGACTAGTAAAGTCCACAGAAATTTAAGTACTTCCAAGACTATCTGCAGTCAGTGCTCTATCACTTTATCAAAACTGCATTCATCAATGCTAAAATCTTGAACCTCTGAAGTTACACATGAAATTGGTTTATTCTGTACCATGAAGTCTGTGAATGAGGCACACCTGTCTATACTTTTGAGAGGAAACTTATTAATGAGCTCTCAAGGTGCTTNTAGCCTTGGGGGTGGGGAGAGCTGTAAAATGGCCAAGTCTATTATTACCCTGGTAAGCATAAGTAAGTTAGCAGAAATGAGACAGTTTTCCAGCTACCTAGCCAGCAATCCCAAATCTCTCTGTGGTCTTTCGGGGACATAAGCCTCAGAAGCAGTATTTGCATTTAGCTAGGTGCCAAGACCAGAAGATACAACAGATTTTTCTGTGGAGTTGAAATTTGGGGAGATCAACCCACCTGTCTCAGAAGGGGGGACAATTGATCCCCATTGCTCCTCTTATTCATAGTCTGGACAGTATCTCAGCAGTAATGTAAGGCAGTTTTTCACTTGATGGCTGGCCCTGTCACACCTGAAGCAATACTCCAGGTGTAAGTTCTTCTGTGGTAATCCATCTTCTTGGAGAAAATACAGGATGCTGCCAGGAGCTGATGTATCTCTCTGTCATAAAAATCTTTTATATTAAATGCCATGGTCTCAGCTCTCTAAAGGTGTTTGAGGACTGGGGGAACAAAATCTGTTAGGTATATACAAATTAGACAAATATTTAGGCTTAATTTTGAGACCATATATAAGTTAAATCTGGATATACAGTTTTTCCAATTAGTTATAGCTTACCAAAGTTAGTAAAGACAAGGAGGCTAGACATACATTCTTGTACTGTTATTTTTAAGGCCCTGTAGTTCTGNTCTTTGAGTATAAATCATTATAATCCTGATTAATTTATATAGAAATAATAATTTCTTATGGCTATATAATACTTCTTTTGTTTTATATAAAGAAGGTCAAATGTCTTATCTTATTGCAGAACTATTTTAATAAACCTATTAGTTTTCAACTCTGGGCACAGTTTCCTAGTATGGAGCCATTTTGTCCCCTATGACAATGAGTTTTCCTTTGACTTAGCCTATTTTGAGAGGCAGGGAGAATGTACTGTCTTCTAAATCTGCTTCAAGGTGAAACAGAGCATTGATGGTCAGAACCCAACAAAGTTGAATGGCTAGTCAAAAGTAAGGAGGGAATTTGGGCAATGGGGCATTTTTCAGAAGCATCTTATTTGACCCAGCTGTACACAAGGAGCACTTATATCTGCTGGGTTGTCCATATCAGCTTTCAGTAAGTCCAGAGATCATGGTCATTTAGAGCAGGTGGCAGTCAGCAATTGATGTGTATATGTGTCTGCCAGTCAAGTGGAAACCTGTTGAGACATGTTCAAATTAAGAACAGAAGTTAAAATTTATCAACTTGTTTGGAACTTTTAAGTTTATACTTAGAAGACAACCAAAGAAAATTTAAAATCTTGAGCTTATAACACAAACAGCATCAGAATTCTATTAATATTAAAATCTGAACTTTTAAAATCTTTATATAACAATATTATAGAAGGGAAAAGTAATCCAAAGCGTTTAAATCACCTATTTGTATCTTTGTAACAGGTATTTATATCCTGATTCATTTTCTGAGACCCTCAANGCTTGCATGGACTTTTATATCTTAGAACATTTTTTATCAGAGACATAGCAGCTTTAGAAAAGTGAGGCTTCACTTTTATATATAAAAAAGAACAGCATAGAACAGTTTTAACATTATCTATAATTAAAAGACATTTGAACTTGTGCTAACTCAAATGCAGCCAAGGCAGTGATGGGTGATAACCAGCTGCTTTCAGCNGCAGAGACAGAAAAAATATCTAAACCACTTGTGTTTCAGGTTCAAGCTTGTAACAAAACTTATGAATATACCAGAAAACACGTTTTAGAAATAGCTAACTTTTCAACAAGGCAAGGAAAACTTTTTTAGAAACTCTCAAGTATTTCAGGGTTGCCATCCTACCCCAACATGGGAGGGGGTGGCTTGAGTTTGGAGTTGGGAAGGCTCCTTTAGGAGTCACAGGAGCCTGGGAGGAGGGGAGAGAATAGGTCTCCTCTGGCGTCCCATATGAGCACATGTTGCCCCTGCCCATGCTTGAGCCATGGACAGGAAATGACTTCCCACTGCTCTTAGTAAAGATGGCGGTGGAATCTTACGGCAATGAGGCCATACGACCTGTATGTCTTTGATCTTAGTCAAGATGTTGCCTGACCTCNTAATCAGGTTGTGATTTTTTCTTTTTTTCTAATCCTACCAAAGATGATTGCCAGACATGTGCCTTAATAAAAATGGTGTCAATGAAAAATGGAATAATGTTATATCCACCACCCCATCCACTCAGCAGCAGGCAGAACCTGGGATCCCCAAGCACCCAAGGGTCCCTAACCCTCACCGCAATGGCTCCCAGCCCACCTGTCAGCCTCAGGCAGGGCTTAAGGCTATACACCATCATCAGCAATTCAGGATAATCCTGGGTCCCAGGCCTCAGTCTCAGCCCACCTCTTCCCTGATGACCTGGAGCCTGATTGGGCAAGAGGGACAGGCAGCTGAACTAAAATGGCTGTGCTNGGCTCCTCCTCAGAGCAGATCTACCATGGGTGGAACAGATGGATGAGGCCCTGGCAACAAAGTTAAGTGGGGCTTTTAGATTACAAGTTGTGTCCAATTTGGGGTAGGCAGGCCTGCCTGCTGGGGTATTGCCTGCTGGCCGGCAACTGGGGTTTCAATAACTGGGGGTAAGTTGGCATACATTGTGCCCCTAAGCCTAAGCCTAGGCCTAGAGACTGGGATGACCAGCTAGGAGAACTGTCACTTACCTCTTGGTTCAAACTGANCTAGCAGAGTCTGTGTCTCAGGGGGCCACTGAGGTGTCAGGGTATGATGGGTTAGGGGATGAATTGGGGATTTTAGATTACAGGGTGAGTCTAATGAGGCAGTCGGCAGGCCTGCCTGCAGGGGTCTTGCCTGCTAGCCTGAAACTGAGACTGCAATGGGTGGGGCTGGGAGGGGGGCACAGGTTATGCCCCGGGGCCTGGGCCTAGAGACTGGGGTGACCCAACTTTTACCTTGTAAATGAAGGAAAATGTCTGTCACTGAACTTCTCTAAAGATCTTTTTCATTGCATAGATATTGCTGTATCCCATATTCCTAGAGGTGGAACATTTCTATGTTAGACCTACATTTATTCATCTCTTTTATTAAAACTCTTGTTGTCTGGACAAGGAGTGAGATCAAAGTAGAAGACAGTCATACTCTCCTAGGTGGCTCTCCTGAATCCAAGCCCATGGCTTTATAGCACATACTGGGGAATCTCTAAAACTAAAAAGTTTATTAGCAAGTGTTCAGGGCTCTTGGGAAAGTCACATAGACCCTTGTTTAATGTTAAACAATTGATTTGCACAATTTTAGATCTATCAATATAACAGGATGTATACTTCACCACATTGGTCCTGCATGACTCAGCAGACCCACCTGGAGTTTTCTTTTCACTGACAGTCTGAGAAATGCTGGGACTCTGTACCTTCCAACACTACTACTTTTCCAATTGGATGATTGCTGGGAACATTCATCCTATCTGTAAGGCCCTCCCTTCTGGCCATTTTCCATNACTGAGGANTCATGTCTTGACCATGTTTTCTTGCCTCTTGCTCTTTCCCAAAAGCCTTGGTACTGGATGACCACATGTTTCAGGCATAGCCCTAAGGCATCTGTTCCCACATGATGATGTACTTACATATGGAACCAGCCACCACTCACCCTGTGGCCCCTGGACCTTTAGATAATGATCTGCTGTCCAGTCTGCACCATTATTGGTCCTCACTGAACCTCTGGGTTGCCAGAGTTCAGTCAGTTGGATTTTTCTTTACCTCACTCAGGAAAATGAGCCTACCACCAAAACTCTAATACCCCTTATCTTTACAACTTTTGCTAGCAATCCTTGTCCTGATTGCTCTCCTCTCCCAGCTCTAGCCTGCTGGATTCCTTCCTTATCACCCACTCCNTCATGCTCCTCCAGCATCTGCCAAAGCAGTTATATCATCACTTATCACCAGATTTCTTTTGTCATTTGAAGCCTTTAAAAATGCCTACCAGGCAGAGCTCCTTCTCTTTGNCTGTTCCTTGCCTCTTATTCCTCTCCTTATCTGTAGTTTCATTTCTTGCCTCCTCTTGAACTGATTAGAGGAAGAGATTGGTAGACATCAGTAAAAGAATATATTGAACAACATAAAGACCAATATGGCACCACCATAATCTAGCAGTTCTACAACTGTGAGACCTGAACATCCCAATGTAGAAAGGAGCAGAAAAAATGACATTAAGAATAATTTTATAATATTATAGGGGGTCTTCAAAGAGGAAATAAAAAGTTCCCTTAAAGGAATTGAAGAAAAGACAAAAGAAATTTGAAGAATTCAATAAATCCCTTAAAGAAAACCAAGAAAGACAATCAAACAGGTGAAGGAAATGGTTCAAGACTGAAAATTGAAATGGAGCCAATAAAGAAGACATAATCCAAGGGAATGCTGGAAATGGAAAATCAAAATAAACAAACAGGAACTACAGGCACAAGCATATCCAACAGAATAAAGGAGATGGAAGACACAATCTCTGGCATTGAAGATACAATAAAGGAAATAGATTCAACATTTAAAGAAAACATGAAAGCCAACAAAGTCATAACACAAAATGTCCAAGAATTCTGAGACACCATTAAAGGACCAAACCTAAGAATAATGGGGATAGAAGAAGAATACCAGCTTAAAGGCACAGAAAATATTCAATAAAATCATAGAAGAAAACTTTCTCAATCTAAAGAAGAAAACAAGAAGCTTACAGAAGAACACCAAAGAGACTGAACCCAAAAAAGTCCCTTTCCCACATAATAATCAAAACACTAAGCATACAGAATAAAGGAAGAATATTGAGCTACAAAGGAAAAAGATCAAGTAACTTATAAAGGCAGACTCATCAGAATAACACCTGAATTCTCAATAGGGACAGTGAAAGCCAGAAGGTTCTAGACAGACATTATGCATACACTAAGAGANCATGGATGCCAGCCTAGACTATTGAACCCAGAAAAACTTTCAATAACTATAGATGAAGAAAGCAAGATATTCCATAACAAAACTGGATTTAAACAATGCCTGTCTACAAATTCAGCCCTACAGAAAGCACTAGAAGGAAAAATCCAACTTAAGTAAGTTAGATGTACCCAGAAAAACATAGGCAATAGATAATTCCACACCAACAAATCCTAAAAAACGGAAACACACACACTACCACCAAAAAATAACAGGAATTGACAATCACTGTTCATTAATATTCCTTATATCAAAGTACTTAATTCATCTATAAAAGGACACAGGCTAACAGAATGGATACAAAAACAGGATCCATCCTCTGCTGCATACAAGAAACATACCTCAACTTCAAAGATAGATATTACCTCAGAATAAAGGGTTGGGAAAAGACTTTTCAATAAAGCCAGTGTAGCTATCCTAATATCTAACAAAATAGATTCCAAACAAAAATTAATTAAAAGAGATTGAGAAGGATATTTTATATTCATCACAGGAAAAGTCCTTCAAGATGAAGTCTCAATTCTGAACATTTATGTCCCAAATACAAGGGCATGGACAAATGTCAAAGAAATATTACTAATGCTTAAGTCACACATCAAATTTCACACACTAATAGTGGGAGAATTCAACACGCCAGTATCACCAATGGAGAGGTCTGCCAGACAGAAACTTAATAGAGAAATAATGGAACTAATAGATGTGATGACTCAAATGGACTTAATAGACATCTAAAGAACATTCCACCCTAACAAAAAAGAATATACTTTCTTCTCAGCACCCCATGGAACCTTCTCTAAATTTGATCACATACTTGGTCACAAAGCAAATCTCAACAGATACAAAACAATTGAAATAATCTACTGTATTTTATCAGATCACCGTGGCTTAAAGTTAGAATTCAACACAACACAAATTACAGAAAGCCTAAAAACTCATGGAAGCTGAATAATGGTCAACTGAATCACCAATGAGTTAAGGAAGAAATAAAGAAATTAAAGACTTCCTAGAATTCAATGAAAATGAATGTGTAACATACCTTAACTTACGGGACACTATGAAAGTAGTACTGAGAGGAAAGTTCAAAGCATTAAATGCTTACATAAAGAAGGTGGAGCTATCTCAAACTAACAACTTAACAGCACACTTGAAATGTCTACAACAAAAAGAAGCAAACACACCCAGGAGGAATAGATGCCAGCAAGTAATATTATTCAGAGCTGCTATCAATAAAATGGAAAAAAAGTGAACAACACAAAGAATCAGTAAAACCAATTCTGGTCATTCAAGAAAATCAACAAGAAACACAAAGCCCTATACAAAATAAACAAAGGAAGAGAGAGAATATCCAATTAATAAAATCAGAACACAAAGGGTGAAATAAAANCAGACACTGAAGAAATCCAGAGAATCATTAGGTCATACTTCAAAAACATGTACTCCACAAAATTGGAAAATCTAAAAGAAATGAACAATTTTCTAGATAAGTAGCACAAATCAAAATTAAATAAAGACCAGATAAACAATTTAAATAGACCTATAAACACTAAGGAAATAGAAGCAGTCATTAAAAGTCTACAAAACAAACAAAAGCCCAGGACTAGATGGTTTCAGTACAGAATCCTAACAGAATTTCAAAACCGCAGGGCAGTGGTGGCGCACAGATTTAATCCCAGCACTTGGGAGGCAGAGGCAGGTGGAACTACGTGAGTTCGAGGCCAGCCTAGGCTACCGAGTGAGTTCCAGGAAAGGCATCAAAGCTACACAGAGAAACCCTGTCTCGAAAAACCAAAAAAAGAAAGAAAAAAAAAGAAGAAGAAGAAGAAGAGCTAAAACCAATACTCCTCAAATTGTTCCACACAATAGGAACAGAAAGAACATTGCCAAACACTTTTTATTGACTACAGTTACTCTGATACTTAAACCACACAAAGATACAACAAAGAAAGAGAATTACAGACCAATCTCCCTTATGAATATGATGCAACATTGATCAACAACATACTGGCAAACCAAACCCAAGAACATATCAGAAAAATCATCNGCCGTTATCAAGTAGACTTCATCCCAGAGATGTGGTGATGATTCAACATGNAAAAAATCTGTCCATGCAATCTACTATATTAACAAACTGAAAAACAAATACATGATCACTTTCTTTGAGGTTGAAAAAGTCTTTGACAAAATCTAACACCCCTTCATGATAAAGGACTTGGAGAGGTCAGGAATACAAGGAACATACATAACATTATAAAGGCAATTTACAGCAAGCTGACAGTCAACACCAAATTAAATGGAGAGGAACTCAAAGTGATGCTATGGGATGTTTTTCTGTATGCTGTGAATATGTGTTTCTATTATTGGTTAATAAAGAAGATGCTCTCTCCTATGANGAGTGAGGTTATAGCCAGGAAAGAAATCCAAGAGAGAGATGGGAAGAAAAAAGGTGGAGTGAGAGAGACACCATTGCCACCAAAGGATCATCAAGATTCCAGCACTGGTAATGCCACAGCCATGTGGCAACTTATAGATTAATAAAAATGTGTTAAGTTATAAGAGCTAGCTAGCAAGAAGCCTGCCATAAGCCCTGNAATTGGTAATTAATAAGCCTCTGAGTGATTATTTTATAAGTGGCTGTGGGATGATGGGGCTGGGTGAGACCAGAGAAACTCTTCCTACATTTGGCTGCCCAATGTGGAGCAAGAATTTCCACCTAAAACCTGAGAGAACTTAGTAAGAGATTCTAAATCAGAGCCAAAAACAGCTTCCTACTTCATGTCTTATATGGGCCTCAGCATGAGACACCGCAGCATTCAGGCTTGAGCACAGCATGGTGGATTCCCACTTTTGTACACAGAAGTGTCTCAAAGCTGCACAGCACACTGCACGGTGGACTNAGCCTTTACTCATACAGACAAAAAGGTTTTATGGGCCAGCTGCATGCTACAAGATGGCAGCATGGACCCCAGAGTTGCTGGGATAAGCATGACTCTCCTGAGTACCTCGGTAATGTTGAAAAGCTGAAGTGNGCAGAGTCAGCAGCCAGGGCTGATACTTCAACTTTAGCCCACTGCACTTTACAATGATCAGAAAAGGATTATAGATACACAAAAGAGAGATTCAGATGAACTAAACCTCTAAATGGTTTACATTATATCTAAAAAGGTACATAGTCTTGGAAGAAAGAGGAAAAAGAGGATAGACAATTACATAAAGAAAGATAAGTTTAAAAAATAAAATCTATAAAGAGACAATAAATNTAATATAAAAAATAAGCCACATTAAGATGGAAATTACACAGAGAATCTGGATTATATTGTCTTTGGGATTTTTAACTGCTAAAAGACATTTGATTGTAAAGGCTGCTGAGTTAATCCAATATGTACATTTTTAAAGTATTTTAACTTCAAAATTTGTATCTAAGTATATGTTGCTTTGGAAAAGAGGTTCTGCTATTATTTCCACAGAAGGTGAGAACCTGTGGATTCCTTCCAAATTAATATGGTTCCATCAAAGAAGAGCCCCTTTAGAGGTCTCCAGATGATCCAGGATCTGTAACAGCTTCAAGGNGACTGGCTCAGAGAATACAGTGTCATAGACTACTCCAGTCAGGATTTCACTATAACCCTAAAATTTTCTTTGTGTCCCCATAAGACTACCAGCACCCCCAATCAACAAGAAGTAGCCTAGAAAACTACAACCACATTCCCCAAATCATGGATTATGGTTGTTTGTCTTTGTTTAGGGATGGTTACAAATTGTTGTTGGTCATATTCAATCTCTTTCTAAAAGAAAAAAGAAGGATATGATATCGATATGATAGGTTGGAAGGGTAGATTATTGAATCTACTTTTAAAGAGCAACAAGTTGTTTAAAATGTTTTACATTGCTATACATTTTAGTTTATTGATTCCAATTTAAAGTTAATTTTGTTATACTATATATATTTCTCCTTTTGTTTAAGGTATTATGTTTATGTAGCTCATTTAAAATTGTAATGCATAATTAAGAAATACAGATTAATAATTAGTCATCCAGGATAATCAAACTTATAGTCATGTTAACTAAATTTTCTAGATATACATACATAGATATATTTCAATTAGGTAGGTAATCTTCAAACACTTCAAAGACTTACAGAATATGACATTTAAAATGTTTTAAAAACTTAGACTTTCTGGACAATGAGACACGTCTGCTCCTGGCAGCACCAATTAACTTCAAAGAAGATGATGGGCATTGAAGAAACTCTATATGGAGTTTGCTTTCCTTATGGCAAAAGTTAGCCATTTGGGCAAGAAACTGTTCTTGCCTGGACTGCTTGACAAAATGTTGTATTTCCTGGACATGCAGAACCCATGGAAAAATGACCACTAAATTTTCCCCAAACAAGGTGAGATGTTTTTTCACATTCCTGCTTCTCAGAGGAGACTGCCAGATATTCTAAAACACATGGATAAGTGACTAAAAAACTCTNGACCTATAAGCTGAAGATGGATGTCTCAACATTACAGAGGAACTTTGGGTGACTGTTCAGGCAGCCAGCTGTCTCTGTTATTCATTTTTGGAAGTTGCTTAAAATGTTCTTCCTATTTACTTAGGTGATACTATATCCTTCTGGGATCTTTAATGTAGTTGAAGACTAAATACTTATATTTATAATTTTCCTTGGTTATGATAAAAGATAAATTAGATATGAAACTTTAGACTCACAAATATAGAATAAATGATAGAATACTTTCTTTAATTTTGCCAAATANAAATAGACTAGCTATTGNAACTGTAATTCTTGCTTGATAACTGTTCTATTATATGTTATTTTACTATGTTAAAGTTAAAACCTTCCTTTTTGATTAGACAGAAAAGGGGAATGCTGTGGGATAATTCTCTTGTACACAGGTTTAGTAAAATGCTGATTGGCCAGTAGCCAGGCAGGAAATATAGGCAGGGCGAGCAGACTAGAAGAATGCTGGAAAGAGGAAAAGCAGAGTGAGGAGTNGCCAGCCAGACACAGAGGACGCAGGATGACAAGGAAGAACTAAGAAAAGGTACCAAGCCACATGGTTAAACATAGATAAGAATTATGGGTTAATTTAAGTGTAAGAGCTAGTTAGTAATAAGCCTGAGCTAATGGCCAAGCAGTTATAATTAATATAAGCTTCTGAATGATTATTTTATAAGCAGCTGTGGGATCACAGGGCCAGGCAGGACNGGGGAAACTTTTGACTACAATGAGATGATGCCACAGCATGTACATACTTAGACCAGTAAATGGACTCAGTGAGTATTAAATTGGGAAATGAGGAGGAAGAGAGCACATGAAGATGAGAAGAAAAACTTAAGTGACAAAGAATAAATTTGAGGGGAGTAAATTGGAAGCAGATTGGATTCCAAATCTCATACACACTGTGATTAATTATTGGTCACCAAACTGGCAAAAGAAAATGAGATAGGTCACAAATTAATGAGCAGGTACTGAAATGAAAAGGATTAGAATAACAGGAATCACCTCAACATGGACTCATGATCATTTTCACTTCTGTCCAGACGTGGGTCAGTGTGTGAAGTGTCCAGAAAGTCATTACGCAAATGAAGAGAAGGACCACTGCATCGAGAAAGCTATGACTTTTCTAGCCTTTAAAGGCCCTTTGGGAATGGCTCTCACCATCATAGCCTTGTGCATCTCTGCTCTTACAACTGCAGTTTTTGGAGTCTTTGTGAAGCACAGGACACTCCCNTTGTGAAGGCCAATAAATGAAAGAAAGTCAGGACTGTGAAGTGGGAAGATCATTGGATTCANGCCATAATGTGCAAAATAGTGAACACCTGTAATGTAATGTATTTTTTACATTCAAAGGAATGTAAAAAATGCATTATTCATCTAAAACCAGAGAATATTAGAATGAACATTGGGACTGAGATTTCCAATGAGACTGGTAAATGTAGGTTTTACAGACAATTTTCCCACTTCTCTATGTGATTCTGCAGTGCCTAAACTAATGNAACAGCTCTGGAGAGAACTTAGAAAACTTCCTTCCTTTGTTAAGGAATCTGAATGAATAATAACGTGTGAGAAAATATCTCTGTAGTAGGACATAGATTCTTTAGGCTATGTGCTCAAGACTGAGGTTTTCTGTCAATTGAGATATTTCATGTTAATTACTCTAAGTTTCAGTCTCCAATTGTGTATTCAGACTACTTCGTCCGGAGATGGGGTTCAAGAATCAGCCCTGGAAATGAAGGAGAAAGGGGGCAAGATTTTTAAAGCATAGGAGTAGCAGGATTCCAAATGAAGGATTTGACAGGCAAAATAGCCTTAAAGGAGGAGANCATAGGAGTTACAAGTTAGTCATAATAACCTCATAAAAGAAANACATGATTGCAAGATGATCATACTATCATAAAAAACAGATAGTCATAAAGATCTTTGAGACAAAGGTAGCATTGCAAGATGGTTGTATCTTTTGAAACAGAAATGAGGTTGCTGTTTCACAGGAGTNAAAAGCATTTGTAATTAAGGTTAAATGTGTGGCTTATCCTTGAGCAACAACTATTTAATCTTAAACAGGAATGAACCCATTTTGCATTTACTATATGATGGCTTTTGAGCCTAATATGAGGCAAGCTTATTAATCATTACATCATTCCCAGCTTGTCTTATATCCCTCTCAAATATTTGATAGGCACTTAGCATTGTTTATCTGTGGTGGTNGATAAAATTGTAATGCATTCTCAGATGTGTGGCCTGTTTATAAATTATGCTTGTGTGGTTAGCATCAAAAGAACAAAAGAATATATAGGTAGCCATTTTGTATCCTTTTNTAGAGAATTTCCTTTAGATCTAATATTCCAGGCCTTTGTTGAGAACAAGGGGTGACCTATTCTCCTCTGTCTGAAATTATCATTCTATTGTCTGGGCCCAGAAAGCCTAGAATCTTCACCAAATGTGGGGAGGGGATTGGGGCAATGGAGTAGTCATCATAAGCTTCTGGTTTGCTGACACAACTGAAGACACAGGGAGCAATTATATCAACTGGACTAGGTTACATCAGCTATCAGTAAGTCCAGGATTTTCTGATTTTTTTTAGAACTTCTGAGGGCTTCCACTATATGGATCACCTTTGGAGTAATTTGTAGTCATCAGTTGATTGCTAGATTGTGTCAACCAGCCACAATTGGAATTCTGCCAAGACAGATATAGGCTAGGGAAAGAAATTAAAGGTAAAGAACTTAAAGTTAAACTTTTACATATAGTTTCCTACTTAGGAATAGGCAATATTGGAGACTTGTCCAGAACAATATACATTGATGGGTTAGGTCTTTATTGAAAAATTACCTATGTAACTTTCTAAGTATTAACCATGTGTTACATGCTCAAAGTCAACTTTTGTTACAGATTTTACATATTTTAACTGTATACAATACACTTATAAATTATGAGATACCCAAAGTTCATATGATAGTCATAAATTTTGATATGAGATGTACATCTTAGCACAATTTTAGACAGCTAAATGAAACCAATATCCTATTTCTTTCAGATGCTCTGCATTCCTCTCTTTTTCTGCCACAAAGTCAGAAACCACCTTTTCAATATAGAAGAACAGCATAAATCAATATTTCCATATTACCCATCTCAAGAGACACTTGAATCACTGCTAAAGCGAACTCAGTGACCATAAAAAACTTTGAGCCTTGGATTTTGAAGTAGTCATGAAAAGAGGCAGCAGAAGACTTGGTCCTGGGGTGGAAGATTACACAAAGCTGCCTAGGGTGGNATACTATGAAGAAGGGTGTTGAAATTACTCCAGCCTGGCAGTGTAGGGGAGTGATGGCAGGTAGAGCTTGATCTGGCTCCTACATCTGCCTATAACAATCTGTAACACAGAAACACATACAAAGGACAGAGACAGCAAAACCTAAACCAATACACAGAATGTACAAGACATGGAGTCAGTGAAAACAAAATGAATACAAAAGCAGAGACCATGACTACAACCACTGGCATCTTTCAGAGTTTCACTATTCAACCAAAGAAGCTTATTACAAAGTAGGNGGCTTTTTCTCAATTGCCTCCTTTCTCAACCCAAGCCCTAGGAATCCACCAGAGGCTTCATAGCTGTTGGGGTTCCTGGTTCAATTACTCCCGGGCTCTCTGCTTTCTGTCTCAAGTCTGGTATGTTGTGCCTATCCAATCACTTTGTTCCCTGTATTATGGAAGGTCCTCAGTGCTCTTTGGTTCTGTTGTATGTCCTAGGCATTGAAACCCTGCCAATGCATGCTCAGCTGGAAGGCCTCTATAATTTCTTGGCCCCCAGTCTCACCAGGGAATAACTAGATTCCCACAACATGTCAGAAAAAGAACTGGTGATTCTAAATGAACTCCCAAGTAAGGACAAATTACCAGATGGCCTGTGAAACATCACCCTTGTTGCCCTGGATAGGGGAATGTTGTAGGTGAATGTTTTGTCTGGGCCAGGCCCCACATGATCCAGCCCACCCAGNGGTCCCATAGCCACTTATAAATTAATAACTCAAAAGCCTATATTAATTACAACTGCTTGGCCATTAGCTCAGGCATATTACTGACTAGCTCTTATACTTAAATTCAACCCATTTCTATTAATCTATGTCTTGTCACATATTCTGTGGCTTTACCAGTCTACAGGCATGTTGTTCCTTCCAAGGCGGCTGGCTCTCCTGACTCAGCCTTCCTCTTCCCAGAATTATTCTTGTTTGTTTATCCTGCCTATACTTCCTGCCTTGCTACTGGCCAATCAGCATTTTATTTATCAATCAGAGCAATGCATATTCACAGCATACAGAACAATATCTCCATCAGAATGTTGGGCCTCATCTGACATGACTCTTCCCCATTTCACCATATCAAGATGCCATAGAACCAGAACAGAGACAGAACCAGGCATTACTTTACTGTGGGATAATGCTCTTGAACACTAGTTTAATAAAACACTGATTGGCCAGTATCCAGGCAGGAAGTATAGGCAGGACAAGCAACCCAGAAGAATGCTGGGAAGAGGAAAGGAGTCAGGAGTCACCAGCCAGACACAGAGGAGGCAAGATGACAAGGCAGAACTGAGGAAAGGTACCAAGCCACATGGCTAAACGTAGATAATAATTATGGGTTAATTTAAATGTAAGAGCTAGTCAGTAATAAGTCTGAGCTAATGGCTGAGGAGTTATAATTAATATAAGCTTCTGAATGATTATTTTATAAGTGGCTAGGAGACAGCAGGGGCTGGGCAGGACCAAACAAACATTCGACTATATTTGGCTGCCACACATGGATCAAGAATTTCCACTGAAAACCTGAGAAAGCTTTT
>LZPO01009441.1:7377-20643 GCA_001675575.1 Neotoma lepida
CTTCTTTACTCACTATTATCTGATAACACTTTTCTCTTGAACAACCCAGCTAATGGAATCCAGCATCACTCTGGCTTGGCTGGGTTGTCTGCAACTAAGTTGCTGATACCTGGGAAAGAAGTGGCTTTGTCAGTCTTCTTCGTCAACAAAATTAGTGTTTTCCAGACCTATCTACACTGTTTGCTTGAATATTNTGTGAAATAACTAATCAATAATTGCAGAATGCTTTGAAAACATGGAGTGCTAGATACAAGTTCAATATTATGATATGACTTTTCAGTGTGATAGAACAGTTATAAAGGTCAAAGCTATTTTAAACCACATACAGATCTGCATGCTGGTACAGAGTAGAGAAGCAAATGCTGTCTTCAGAACAAGAGACCTGAGAATTGGGAATATTATCATGGAAATATTTCACTGAGGCTGCTACTCTGTTTAAATAAAAACACAACCCAAATTAACAAAAACCCAGATACTTAAAATATGGAAATCAAAGAAGAGTGAAAATAATTTAGTCTGGAAGTTAGAGAGATTTCAATAGACAGGAAGTGAGGGAAGGACAGAGAAGGAGGGAGGATAAGAAAAAGAAAATGATGGGAAGTTGGTTCATTTGGGTTATAAAGAGTAAAAATTCTCAAGAGCAAAGCNACTTTGACCTAATTCCTGTTAATGGATGTCAATCATTGAACAATTAACTCAGCTGTGATACAGGTAATGNTGTTTCCCAGACCAGATAAATTGCCATCCTGCTTCCCAGGTCATCTCAAGACATTGTATTGTACTGTTGCAGATGTTCCTGTATAAGACTAGCTGGTGGGACATGGGAACTCTGTTGACAATATGAATAATGAAACAAAGTGTGGAAATTTTTCTTGAAATTGTTTTCTATCAAAGACTCTTGACTCCAGTCGAGACAGTTTGCTAGATAAGTTTCCTATCTACTATAAGCAATTCCTGTGATATTGTGGAATTCATGTCTCCGGAGCAGTGGCTCTGGGTCTCCATCTTCTCCAGTACATGGTGGTCTCAACGAGAGTGATTTCCATGGTATGGCCACTACTGACAAAGCAGCAGCACTCTGCCTGGTGCCAAGCACAAGTTGTTGGACTCATTAAGGAGGTTGGTCTTGTTAACTTCTCATGATGAATGGAGATATCAAGGCACAGAGATTTAAATGCCTTGCTAAAGATTATAGCAGAAGAGCCAAGAGTTCAAAATTCAAGCTTGGTCTTTTTGTATGTGACCAACTTAACTGAAATACAGATGATTTAAGGTGAATTTTCCAATAAGAGCATTTTCATGCTTTTTTTTTTTTAACTTACCAGAGAAGAAGCTCAATCAGCAACTTGACACTAGTAATTAGGAACAATCCAAACCTAGGTTTCCTGTGAGAATATTTGTCATGGGAAACTCTTTATCCATAAATTCTGTAGACTAAAACTCTAGAATGAGTGGTCTGTAGCACCTCAAAATAATCATTATCTTCATTTTTTAATTTCAACGATAGTGTTTCATCATTAAAGTCTCTTTATCAGTGAGGTAGTGATATTCTTAATTGAGGTCCTCCTTTTTTTCTCCACTANAAACAAAACCTTATTGTTCCAAATAAATTGGATTTAAAATTACAATCACTGATCACAATGGGGTCTGCCATTCATGATTAGTTTTGTTTTGGGGGCAGTTCTCAGGTTTCATTCCTCAAATTTTTTCACAGCTCTGGACCTACCGTATTCATCTTGAATCACTACCCACTTCGTGTCTGAATCAATTGCAGTCATCGCTTCCTACACCCCTCTAGTACCACATCTTGAGGTTGACACAAATCCTATTGGTCTTCTAGGCCAGCCTTTACCAGAAAACCCTGATTGTTCCCACTGGCTGGATTCTTCCATTCTCAATAACCTCTTCAAGTCATTGGGCAAGTAAAAAGAGGCAGCCTCTCTTGTATGAAGAGTTGATGAGATCCTTCNCTTCCCTGCTCAAAGGCTTCAACATGGCTGAGTTATTCCATGGACTCAGGATACTACCAAAAGCTTTGGTTGGTGCATCAAGGCGATAGAGTGTCTCTCTTTTCATCAGTTGCCAGTGCACTCCCATCAGGGACTTAATATTTTGTATACACAACCAATGGGTAATTCCATGGAATAGGAGAGCAGCAGTGCTCAGGACATGGTGAACAACCCACTGAATTAAAGGCTTGTTCCGATACGCCAGAAATTAACTACTCTGCTTTGAACATTTATCCAGTAGGAATCTGCATCTAATGTATTAAAACTTAATTTAAACTTAATTACTTTGTGAGCAACATTCAATAAATCTTCCCCAAGTCTTTCCATAGTGAAATCTCTGTAGCCAGATGTTGATTGTGTACACATTGTTTTGTGTTGCTTGCATAAACATTATAATCACATATAGACAACAGCAGAGCTACAATATTTAGAAAACATTTTTCACACCTCCTTATTAAGCAAGACTATGAAAATTATGACTCATCACTGCACCATTGTTTTTTTCCTGTTTTCTTGTGCTGGTTGAACAGTCATAGGCAGCTGGTATTAATACAATAGATAGTGCTTAGGGAATTAATGCATGATGTAGAATACACCACAAAGGTATCTGTCATGCAGAACAATAGGTGTGATGATAGAAGACATATGTATTTGAAAATTGTGCTCAAATGTGAGTTTTTCAGTATAAAGACATACCTTGACTATGCTGCAAAATTAGTTTTTAACAATTGTAAGAAGTCTGCCCAAAATGTGCTTTTATTTTATTTGCGATCCTGAGAGCATTTAAGCTACTAGGAGCAGGCGTATACGTGCTCCTCTCCTCTCTGCTCCTATCAAAACAACACCAGAGCGCTTATGCTCCAGGGAGATTTGTATAGAATCTGACGCTTGTATCAGCTCTGAAAAAAACAACAAAATTACAGTCTGAGGTGATGTAAATGATATCCTTGGTGCATCTTCCCCGTGCTCCTGCGAGGCTCTTGACAGCTGATGGTTGGATTAAACAAAAAGACCAGTAACTTATGACTATTAGCTCAAAGCAATCATCTCTCATTATTTCAATTACATGGGTAAATGCGTGCAATCATGTATCAAATCACTTTTCCCTTTTGAAGAGGTTCTTTTCAGAGTAGGATTTCTGCCAGAAAAAATGTGCAAATATTTACACTGGTTTTTCATCCAACTGCACCTTTGTTTGGCAAAACCACCCTATGGCTACAATTCTGAGTGATATTTTGAAAAAGGGGGAAAAAACAAAAAAGAGAATTGGAAATAGTATGCGATTTTGGTGACTCATTAGCAGTCTGTAAAGGAGACACCTTCCGTTACTTACTGCTACCTGACTTGTCAGTATGAATGTGCCTCCTATTCCCGAAATCACACTACCTGTGAATAGAGCTCCGCTGGCCAATTCAAGGCTCTTTAGGCAACTATGATTGATGACTCAGTGACTAGGAGAAAATTGCCTTCAATGAATAATTCATCAAGCTATCTCTTCGCTGTTAAAGTAGCTGACAGGAAAGTTCTGACACCGCCTAAGCACAATCCACTTACAAATCAGTTACAAGGAAATATTAAAAATAGCTCGGCTACAGCATACCAGCACAGGATCAAGTTGGGGCTTTTTTCTGTCTACAGTGAACATCTCTGAGAACATGAGGCGCTCTCCCCATTTAACCATTGTGCTAATGGCAGTAAAGGCAGTGATTAGATCGAAAGTGATGTGATCTGTATTGGCTTTGAAACAATGCACTGTTTGTAATAATATGAATCTCTAAATTTAAGGTAGACAGTTAATCAAGCAAATGCTAATATTTAAATATCTTCCAGGAAAATACATAAATACAATTTGTTGTGGAAGATAATTTATCCTTGAGTTATTATGTACCCAGAAAAAGAAGAGAAAGCTCATATTGACTTAATTAAGCTCTTTATTAATTTTAATATGAAAATTTTTANCAAAACAGCCAGAGAAAATGAAAAAAAATATTAACAAAATTTAATAAAGCAATAAATAGTTACAGATTACTTTTGATTCCATAAATGTATTTACTTTGTCACTGTTAAAATGAATTATTCCTGTTTACTATGATCAAAATCCAAAAATATGTCATCCAGATTAGACAAGCTATATGCCATCAGCAAGAGCTCTGTCTCATTTGACTTCTGACAGAATTGTCTCCTTTATATGTATTAAAGACCTGAGGTTTTGTGCAGTTTTAACTCTTAAAAATTTGTTTTCTCTTAGCATAAGAACTGGAAATTTCCTTTCCAGTGATTTTTTTTTTCATTGTGTCAGTAGAGATTGAACTGGTGTCATTCTGAGTGCCAGGGANAGTCGACCAGTAATAGACGCATGTCTATTACAGCCTGAGGAGCTGAGGATTTCCACATTTTCTACACTAACCTTGACCTTATGGGGCATTAGCTCCTTTTAAGAAGGCTGCCTTTGCCCGAGACAGATGACAATGACTCCAAAGGGCTCAGACCTTACCCTGGAAACCACTAATTCCATTTTCTATATTATGAGCACATCCCTAACACCATAGTTGTCATTTTACGAATGATTTTAATAGCTGAGGCTTTGTTTTGAGGCTTTCTAAAAAATTTTTGGTCTTTATTATTGCAGTTTCTGCCTCTTTACCCTGCCCCCATATGCTCTAGCCAGAGAATTCTATTCCTGTAAGACACTGTGTTTACTTCCCTGCAGAGCGTGGTGATTCTGAACAACACGAGTTCCAGTTGCCAGAATGTTCTGACCTACACCAAAAATTAAAGTTATTTTCAAACTCTCTTTTTTTTCTTTTTGTTTTGTCTTTACTGTTGAAGAATTGATTGTTTTGAATGCATTTCCAGGCAAAATCTAACTAAAATTTTAAATTATGTTTAAATAGAGTTAGGTTGGCAAATCCCCCTAATTAATTCACGAGTCTCTAGTAACTGGTAGCAAATCATGTAAAATTTTATTTTTCCCATCCATTAAAGCAATATTTACCCACTCTGTCCATTGACTACAATGCAGACTGGGTCCTCTTTAGCTGCTAAAAGTGGTACATAGATTATCCATGGGTCATCCAATAACATACATTTATCCTTATTTGTTTTAATCTGAATTAATATAAATTTTTTATGCAAAATGAATTTCTAATCAAAGATCTTGAAAGTAAAAATAGACCTGCAAACTTCTCCTATTCCAAAATATTTAAAAGATCAGGGTTAATATTTTATCACTAAATACTGAACTATAAATCTATGTCTGAAATGAAATAAAGCCATAATAAAAAATCCTCCTTGTTAGTTTATTCAAGAAGAAAAAATGTAAAGAAAATGATAACTTCCTGTTTGATATATTCCATCCCACAACCCGAGGTATGGGATTTTATAGTTGAAACCTAAATAACTTTATTTCAATTCTGGTATCTCAAACCATCTGCCGCTAAATATGAGTCCACTTACAAAATTCAAGTAAAAAAAGCTAAATAGTAATATTTTGAAAACATTTAGCATCATTTACTAAAAATGTGGATGACAGAGCAAAAATACTTGAAGGATGTATTGAAAAGCAACGCATCTGTTTAATGGCTCTTCCACGAATCCCCATCAGTTTAGCATTGTGGAGAAAATCGCTACTAACAGCAGTTCTGCATGTATTAACATCTTGCCCTCTTTTCAGAAATGTTTGCTCACTGGAGTTCTGCAGTGGGATAATAATAATGTTTCACTTATAGAATGTTTTGTTATTTCTCAAAGAAATATATGTATTCTAACTATAAACATATGAATACATATTTCTAGTCACCAATACAAGACATACATGCATATAAATATATATGCACACATACTTATACACATAAATTTCACTAACTGTACATTTAACTTGTTGTAGTTCTTGCAAATCCCTAGCATTTAGGTGTCTATATGAGATTTAGTATTTGGGAGGTAATACTTTAGAGCCAGATAATTTCAATCACTGATTAATTAGTCATTGGAAGAAATAAGGATATTTCAAAGCTCCATTGTCTTCCAACATCTGCATTTCTGCAAATGTACCATGTGAGAGTGCAATTAATGCTTCACTTAATGGAAACATATTTTCAATTGTTTGTGAAATCTCAGTTGCTTGTTTCATATATTCTGTGTGCACTATTTTCAAATATTTGGATCTGTTAGTGTTGATAAACACTCTCTTTATGATCGAAGGGCAGAAGAAAGTATCAAGCATACAGAGACTAAAGGTTCAGGCCTACCTAAATTTAATTAATTTTGCTTCTTGACATTCTAAGAATTGCCTTTGTTCTATTCAATGCTAATTTTTATTATACTCAGCTCTCAAAATCAAGTGTCTCAGAACGATTATTTCATGCCTTTCTTCTTTTGACATTTTAGGGGGAAATGAAGATTTGAAATTATTTTCTACCTCTTCTCTCCCTAATCTTGCTCACCCATACTCTCTACCACATGCCACAAGTAAGACCAAATATTGACTGATGGTTAGGAAGTGCTAACTGAATCATTCCCAATCATCTGTGTTCAATATCTTGACTTTAGAATAAAACAGGATCCTAAATTTTTCATCTAATATTATTGCACAATAGACAGATTTTTAACCAGAGCAAATTCAAGTACGGGTTTCAGACCAGTCAAGCCCAGGAGACAAGCAGGAGGCCTGCACTTCCCCAGCCATTCTGTCTGCATTAACCACTCTTGCTCAGGCTCCATCGACCTGTCAGAGCCATCACAGTGATTGACTGCCCCGGCAGATGTGCTGCTATAACAGGTAACTTGATCATCCAGACCCATCTGTCTCTAAGTCCTCTTCAATTCACACTTTGAAAAATATTAGAGGTTGGGAGGGGTGGAATTCTTTGTTGTGATTTTTTAAAAAAGTAGGCAATCTGTATTTCACAGAAAGGTTACCCTCTAGTAACTGAACGGAAATATAGTGCATTTGTGCTCTTTAGTAAGATGAGCTGCTTCCAGTGTATACTACTATCAACATTTTAAATTGGCCAACAAGATCTGGGAGTTTTGAAAACCTGGTTTCCAAAACACAATCTAAAGTTAAGGAGCAAATCTTAAAGAACAACCGTGATAATAATAGAGTGATGTTTCAAAGATAAGTTTCCCGTATGAGTGAGACAGATGGGCTGGTTGTGTGTAGAGAGGAAGGGAATCTCAAACAACAAGAGCAGCCCAGTGTCTTCTCTTCAATACTCATAGCCTGGCAAATGTTGTGACATCATTAAGCTGGATTGCTGATTTCAGATGGGTCTGGAATAGGAATGGGCAAGTCAAGGGTCACACTGAAATGTTCTACTGTCACTATTTCTGAAAATTACTTTTCACCAAAATATTTTGTACTGTGNTTGTGTGCAAAGCATTTTATTCTACAAGTCAACACCCTCAGTATGGAGTTGGACAGGATCTCATCACAGTTTCTATTAAGAGAGAATATACTCTTGAGGAGATCAGTAGCTAACAGTTTTCTATTTCTCAGTAAAGTCTATTGCCTCCCAACCATCAAGGGATGAACACAGGCTGAGAGTGACACAGGTCAATATCTAATGGAAAGTATCATATCAAAGCCATGGAACAAGGAATAGTGAAGGACCACTGACAAAAAAGCAAGTGAATTGATTTTTCAAATAAAAGAGATAAATATACCAACTGTGCACATAATGCTATTTGCAGAACCTGAAGAGACAAGTAGATAAAGATTAGATACAGATATTTTTTGTTTTTCAATGCTTCAGCAGCTGTTCACAAACTACCCATGCTCATACAAATTTTTTTTGGAGTTGGAATACACCAGGACTCACTATTTTTCCATTTCAAAATAAGTTTATAATAAATAAATTCCCCAAAGTTCTTTTTCATAGCCAAGTTATTTAAATGAGTTCTGCTCATAATTTGCCATTTTTTATCAACTGGCCAAATTCCATGATATGTTTTATGAAAATGAACAATATTTCTTCTTCAAAGTTGTAGAAAAGATAGAATTTTCAATTTTAATTTATTTTAAGTTAGCAGTTGCTATTCTTTCTCTTTTTCAGTGACCTCAGGGAGGTTCCATTTTGCCCTTGCTCATTTCTGAANGGTGGAGTAGGGAACCATTTGGAATAAAGCTGTTGAATGTGGTGGAAATTATTTGTTATTAATTGTGGCTGGTTTAACAGGATAGACTCTTCTATTCCTTCACTTTCTACCCAAAGTAAAAAAAAAAAAGTCACGTATTTGAAACCTAAATCTCTCCAGAATTTGGTAGAAGCTGAGAACACAATGACACAATTGAGGGTACAACTGAGTCCTGATGGGAATTATTTGAAAAATGGCTGTGGTGGTAAATGTCGACAATCACAGCCTGGGCTCGGGGTCCAGTGGTGGTGCTGAGGCAAGAGNACCAGAGATCAAAGCCATTCTGGGCTACATAGCATGGTATCTTGCCTTAAAATCATATTTCTAGTAGAATTCATTACTTTTAGATTAAAAGTTAAAGGGGAAGTACTCGGTGTTCATCAGTGTTTGCCTTGAATTGCCTCTCTAAATGAAATGATTTTTCCTAGCCATGTAGACTGCAGGCTTCCCAAGCCACAAAATGGGACATGCAAGTGTTCCCAATAAGGAATGAGGTTCTTTTTAAAACTCTCAAATATTCATCTTTCACATCATGGAACTCACATTCTTAAAAAATGACTGAAGACTTTTCTTGTTTCCATGTGGTTCCTGCTTTCTAAATTCTGTTGCTTGTTTTCTCCTTGGAGTTCTAAATGTTGCTTTAACATCTTTAGGTGTGATATAGATAGATTGAGAGTGATGTAGTTAGCAAGTCTCAAGCTGCGGCTTTAAAATACATTTGAAAGCCTTCTTTTGGAGGAAAACAAGCACTCTCAGAGGAAAGTTACGCTTGATTTTGGAAGCATCTCTTGCAACTTTTCTTTCCAAAGGTGTTNAATTTACTATGATTAGCAACACGTGTAATTAATTCTATCTAAGTTTTTTTCTGTACAGGCCTTCAATAGTAGTGTATCCGTTGAACAGCATATACACCATGTTTAAAAAGGAGATATTTAGATCTATTTACTGAATCGAACACACATGAATGTTTGAGACACTCTCCTTTTACGTAACACTTATATCATACAATGGGATGAGCTTGGGCACAGTTTGCCTCCGTGTTCTACTATGTAACTACAGTCCTGCACCCATCTCAACCCTGCTCTGGTGATTTTTCTTCAAGGAATTATAACTGTAGAAAGAATTTAGAATACATACGATTTTAGCATTTTGTAACAGGAAAAGTGGCTTCTACTTATTTGAAGTTCAAGTTGTGTATTCAATTACTGTTAGCAAGCACTCCACCTACTGGTTTATATGGTGCCAAGCAAGCAGTCCATGATGCAAGACAGGCCTCCAGTGGCAAAAGATGTTTCAACTCTGCGGTATGAATAGACCTACAGCTTCATGATTCTCAGCCAGGGTCAGTGGTCACTTGACTTGCTGCTTTCCAGGGTTAGGAGAGTTCTTAATATTTGCACTGGCTAACTGATAGTGAGCTATGAAGGAGGTGCTCAAGGGCAGCTTGAAGGGTGAGATACTTCACTGGGAGATGGATTTTTGTAATCATAACAAAAGGAGAAAATCACCCTTCAGACTGTCATACTGATATTTTCTTCTCGAATCTAACTATGCCACCCAGGCTGGCCTAGATTTTAAGATCCTCCTGTCTCAGCATCTCCAGTACAGAAATTACAGTCATGTGTCGACACATCCAGCTTCAAAACACATTTTTATAGCTATCTAGATCAAGTACACATGCATACACAGATAGATACAAAGTGCTTTTGTATAAAACTGTTTTTAAATGAGATATTTAATTTCAAAATGGGTTAGAATTATAGACTTGCATTTCACTATTTCTTTTCCACCAACATGCCATTTTGAATGATACAGTACTGCAATAGCAATGGAAAAAATAAAGCTTGAAATTTTCTTTAAATACTGACCCCTCTACCTCATGAACTTTTTAGCTGATCCATCTTCATAATGACTAATTATATGGCAGATAAAGAGAAATTAGTATTAGGTATTATAGTGAAATCAAGAAAAATTGAACCAGCTTTGTTCCAAAATGTCAACATAAGGTATAAATCATCACCTTCTGCCCACTCCACCCACCAATGTCCATCTTGACATCTCTTTGGAAGGACAATTTACTATGTAATTATTGCCTCTATGCACATATTATGCTATGTTTGAATGTAGCAATAAACAATATAGCAATTAATGTGAAATAATACAAGAGAAAATCAAGGCTCACAAGCTAGATATAAAGGCAAAGCATCAGGGATACTGAAAACAGCCATAACGGAATGTGAGTTGGAGATGCTCTTCCCAATACTGTCTCAGGGTGTTATGCCGAGTAGAGCTGGAAAAAAAGTGTTGAAGGGAGAATGTTTGACTGTAGGAAATGTTTCTTGGAGTCAATTGTATTTTACCATCAGTTTCCCATCTTCTCCAGGATGAAGGAAGAAGTATCATATGTTCCTAATAGCATAGGAAGGTCTCTTGACTCCTAAAAGTCTTGAAGTTTGCAGTTAAACTGGAACACAATATGGCATCAAGGAATAAAACCTTTCCTGCACTAATGAATTCGTGTGCACTGATACTGGAAGCGTTTTGTAACTGCTTTAGTAACAGCCCAATAGAACTGCACCCCAGATGCATGGATGTCTCTTTTGGCTTTGCAAGGAAAGTTTTCACAGTTAGGGGGAAAAAAAATCAGTTGCATTAAGCATTTACCCTTCAAAACNGAGACTGAAGAATCTTAACACATGACGACACAACAAAATTTACCTGACCCTTCCAAGCTAAGGAAAACAAGACAGAAGGTCCTCTAGAGAGGCGGTATCATATATATGTTCGGAGCCTGTGCTGCCCATATGCTCAATAGGACTGTTGTATCTCAAAGTTATAATAATTTGCAACGAGGTGCCAGAACCAATTATTAAATATCATATGATCCAACAGAGATGAAATAAAAATATACAGGGTCGATTTTACTGGCTTTGACTATTATAAGGCATTTTAAGTACTCTGAATTTACAGTTTAACTTGAGGGTTGTATTAACGACATCCTTATGCTAGGAGTTTGTTCCCAGCTGAATATCATAAGCTAAATGCAGATGGCATATTTTTCCAAGGACAAAGGGAGTTTTGGCCTTATCCTTTTTTAAAAAAAAAATTGTATATCAACTCAGGAAAAGGAAGACATGCTATTATGATATTCTCCATTAATGTAAACCTTTATTCAAAAGCGCAAATGACAGCCAAAAGTACAATTCAAGTGAGAAAAAGGTAGTGTGCAATGGTACTACACACAAAGATTCAGTCTCGGCCAAATTGCTGCCTATAGTGTAGAAAGAGGAGATTCAGGCTTCAGTGTAAACAGTCACCATTTATTTACCATGATGTCCTTAAAGATGAACATATGGATGTTTNAAATGCAGGTTTTGGTCTCAAGCTAAGGTCACAGTTTTTCCCTTGTTTGTTGTGATTCCTCCCTCACTGAAATCAAGGAGCTGTGGAATGATGTTTGCTTCTAGCAAAGCCAGGCATTTGGAAGACAAGATTCTTTTTGCTATTATATTTCAAAAGCACTAGTCAAGGCCCCCAAGATATTTCCCCCTTGACTAGGTGTGGCTAAAATGAAACCATCTCTCAAAGGAGAATTCCTCATGAATCAAAATTGAAGGCAAGCTCTCTGGCCAACCTGAGAGTGGGGTGGCAGCTGAGTTCTCAACATGGACACTTTGGAGATCACAGCCTCTCTTTNTTGCAGCCCCAAAGCACAGCAAGTGCAGGAGCTGTTGTCTTATACGTGTTTATAGCACCTGCCAGTTGATACATGAGAAACAAGAAGGATCATGTAAAGCAATCTCTTCTTTTCCTGAATATTTAATGCAGTGTGCTAGAAAGAAAAGCACAGACATTCTCTTTCACCAATGCCAGTCTTCCATGCCCACTCCGAATCTTCTCTAGGGGGAGGTGAGCTTCGATCTCTGTCTGGGAAAGTACCCACTTACTTCAGATTCCTCACTTTCTTGTCTCGGCTTCCTTCCTGTCTCCTAAAATGAAATTTATTTTGGCCACCTCTGAGCAGACTTGTGTGTATATATTTTCAGAGAAATTAGATTTTCCATATGGATTTTTAAATCAGTTTTCAGATCAAGTTCAAAAATATGTAAACTGTGTTGTTGTCAGAGCAGGAAGGTCCAGAGTGTGTCACTCACCGAAGAGCACCAAATACCATAAGTGACCTTTAAATGAGATAACTAGTGGGTAAGTCAATTAAAGCNGCCAATAATGGGAAACAAGTGCCCATCCAAGAGCAATTGCAAGACATTTAACCGAAGGAAGAAAGTTGCATTATACGTTTTTATTAAATTGAGGCTATATTCACACTTATTGTGGTTTGAAATATGAACCAATATTTTCTATCTTTGGTTTCCTTGCTTTAGGATCTCTTAATGTGTGTAAGATGTACTTCATAATATCATATGACTGTTTTAAGTTTGTAAGTCACTGTCTCCAAAGTTATAATTTAATTTAAATTGACAAATATCCATTAAACTACTGTGCTCTCTCATAAAACAATATCTAACCTGCGATTAACGTAACAAGACCCTAGGTTTTCTAAAACTCCCGAGTCTTTTTCATTTTAAACTCATTTACAACATAACACATCCAATTTTAAAGAGCACTATCATTTAGTACAATGTAAAGTATTAGCTTTCAAAGATGTATGCAAATCCTATTTAAAGCTTAGACCTGCTGCTCCAATAATCTTCATAATGAGGAAAAAGATTAAGGTGTTGGCAACCCAAAACATATGCCTTACTCAAATCCTTCCTGAAAGGTGAGTAAAAATCATATCAGTAACACTTGAAATTCTTTNGATATCTGTAAACATAGGTCTTAGAAGAAAGGAGAAAANGAATTTTTATGAATCCAAAGTGCTTAAGAAGATGGCAGAGAAGAGCTCTACTTTCCAAATGGGAGTCTTCATGGGTATGTTGAGTCCAATGCAAAGACCAATAAAACANCACTGAATAAAAAGAGGGGACACACTAAAATCCTCATCTGAATGATCACATTGTGGTACTGCACTATGTTAATTCCAAAATGTCATCTTGGGAGCAGCCATATGTCTACATATTTCTTTCCTTCCTTCTCACCTTTTTTCTTTCCTTCCTTCCTT
>LZPO01009444.1:7749-18866 GCA_001675575.1 Neotoma lepida
TAAAGAATCATAGTTTACTTAAAAATTAGTGAATGCATACAAACAAGCTCATTACCATCTTAAACAAAATAAGCCTGATTCAGAAGGATCGATACTGCATGTTTTCTCTNCTTTATGGAATCTGTGTCTTATTTATGNTAAGGGAGAAGGAAGAAGAAAGAGAAGGGTACAGAGACATAAATATGNTGAAAATACAAAACATATTGAAAAGCTCCAATGATATATGTCAAATTATTTTAATTTTCCAATTTNTGAGAATTTCACACAANAGTAACTGTGTTTACATCATTTTTACCTTATCCTCTCCCCTTCAATGCCTCTTGTGCCTCCAATTACTCTAAAATGCATCATTTCTGTAATCATTGTTATTACATATGTGTACATGTGCATGTACCTGTATAAATATAATCTTCTGAGTTCATTTAGTGGCAACAGTAAGTTCTTCTCTGGGATCCATGACCTCATCAGCCACAGGGAGATGGCTAGGATAACAAACAATACCAGGCATGAATTCTCTCGTGTTGAGTAGGCTTCATTTCAATTAGACTGCTTCTTCTTACTCCTAAGACATAAGTGCCACTATTGTACCCTTGTGAGTATCTTGTCTTGCTGGTCAGTGTTGTGGTTCATAGGCTTTGCAGCTGGGCAGGATTGTCAACTGCTTTGCTCCATTGGAAGCTTGCATAGCACCTTTGCATACTATAGGAGTTAGTCCTCAGGGAGGAGGCTTCCAGGTTACTTCCAATTCAGATCTTTCAAGTTCTGTGTCCAAAGTGTACGATGTCTTCAACAATTGGGTCTTACCTTTAAGTTCTTGGAGGCAACCAAGGGCAATGACAATATTCTATATTGTTTTAAGGATCTCTTAGACTGCTTTGAGGTTTCCCATGCCTGATATTAGAATTTTTGTTAGTCTGTGATGCTTGTGGGGGCAACATGCATTATAACCACAATTGACTAATTTCACTTAAATTATATATATATGTATATGTATATATTATATATGTGAATATTTTTTAGTAAACAAAATAATATGATTCCCTGTGGCTTTTTCAGACATCCTTATTGTACTTTATCCATTCTCCTTCCCTCTCCCTCTGTATTCCCATCCTTTCTGCTCTCCAGATAGAACCCCTCCCCAATTTTTTCTATTTTCCACTCAGTAGTGCCTGGACCCTACCATACCCTTCTCTAGACTTAACTGCGTGGAGGAAGGTGAGGTGGAAATGATATAAGACAGCACTCATGTATTAAATTCTCAAAAAGTATATTAAAAGAAAAAGCAAACATTTTATTTGATCCAGAAAAAAAAAAAAGGAAAATTCAAAAGCCAAGAAAATTGATGCACAGACACCAATCTTTTAAGATGGTGTTTTGGGGAGTCTTTATGTGGAAATTAGCATCTAATTTGTATTTCTGAGTTCATTTACCATGTTATTTTACGAGGCCTTCAAGTCAAGAAACTAGCAGGTGACCAATTTTATTATGGGTAAGTATTACCTTCATAAAACAAAGAGGTGAGAATGAAGGAATTTGTAAAAAAAAAACAACTAAATTTGACATCTGGAAATAAGATCCTAAATATTGTGTGGTAATATTTTTCTACTAGTAAAGCAGAAGGGATTTAAGGTTGCTGAGCTGATGACTGCTGAGCTGATGACGACAACCTTAGTGAATGGAAATGTTTCTCGGCCCCAAAGAATCTAGTCTGCCGAGTAGCTGCTGTGCAGGGAATTATTTATAATATCATTTACTGGTAAGAGAAAGGGGCGAAACCTTAGACAGGCACTTAGATGTGACTAAGGCAGGTTTATTTCTGATTCCAGAGCACTGGAGTGGAAGTCACTCCATGACTCAGAGCATTGTGATGGGCCAGCTGTCCACAGGCTCCTCTCCAGTGTGTGCTCAGACATCACCATGCCAAACAGAAGACTCATCAGAATGTAATTTCAATGAGTTCACTCGCTTGACACAGTTTCCACATCAGTGGTAGAGAGGACCATGTAGTCACTTTATCTCAGCATTTCAACAGCAGTTTGCACTGTGTCCCAAATGGCATGAGCCGTGGTGTCCAGGTCCATGTGTAATAGTTCTACCTGTGCTGCTGTGGGAAAGGACATCAAAAACCACCATCAAAGAGCTGGCGATTTCTTTCTAAGGCATCAATCTATTTTATGCTTCAGGGAGCAGGTGATTCACTGGGACAGAAACTGGCACACGTATTTCACCACCATGTCTCCATTGTCTTAGGAATATTTGGTGAAAGTCAGACTATTTTGATAGCATAGNCAGCATGAAAATGACAAGTCACGCTTATAAATATGCCACATCACAGACATAATGCTTTCTTCAGCCAGGGCCACCGCTGTTTATTTATTTCTCATTACTTTGAAACTTAGCAGAACTAAGAAATAATCCAAAATGAGCAGACCCTAAATCTAATAATATAAACACATATCACAATATTTTGTATTAGTCCGTTTCCTTTCACTTAAATGCTCAAACAAGGAAAAGTATTACTTCAAAAGAAAATAAAAAGAAACAGAATTTGTGAAAACAAAGTCACTGAACATCATTTTTTAAAATAATTGATTCTATTTCTCTTTTAAACTACCATTTATCTGTGGGTATACATAAGACTATCCACATATGCATAAGATATGAATATATCATATTTCATTCATGAATGGATCATAGTGATCCAAAATTATAGGTCTAGAAAGTACATATTAGGTTGATTATAACTAGACCGATAATTAGGTTTAGTTTGTTTGGTTTTGCAGTTTTTTTGTGAACCCATTATATCTGTTCAGTAATTCTTTTGTGTGTCATTCCCCATCCCCAGGAAGCCCTCTTATTTCCTGTCAGAATTAGGCTTTTGGTGTATGTTGTCATGATGCCTTGTCTTTTGTTTCTCTGAGTTTCTGTGTTTCTCCTCTAAAACTATGCTGCACTAGTGGCAGGCACTGTTAGTTCTTCTTGNTCTCCTCAGCATACAGAAGATAGCTGGTAGGTGTTTGAAAGTGTCACACTGACAGTGTAAGTCTACTAATAGATGATGGGACAGCTTAATTTATAAAAAATAAACTATTGTATGACAATAAAATCAATGTAGTCAGTTACTTCAGTGGCTATTCAGGCCCCATCCATAGATTATTTGATGACTTAGTTCATGGCCAACAAATTTAAACCCTGGAGTTAGAACAATTAACTTCTCGTCAGTATTATGTATATTATTACATGAACCATGTGTATAAAATACACAAAAACTTCCAATTTTCTTTTTTTAATTACATTTATTTATTTAGTACGTGTGTGTGTGTGTGTGTGTGTGTGTGTGTGTGTGTGGTGCACACCATATGTGTGGAGGTCAGAGAACAAATGGAAGTTGGTACTCTCATGCCACTGTGTGGGTCTGAGTGATGGAACTCGGGTCTCCAGGCTCGGTGCCAGGTGCCGTTGTTGAACCTTCTCGCCGTCATCCAGTTCTTGATAATTAGATACCAAAAAAGGAAACCGTCGGCATTATTTATTTCAATATTTGACTCCTGAAACCCAGAACAGAAAGAGGGTGTATCATTTTATATGGAGAATGGAAAGTCAGGAGGCTTGCGAAACGTGATTCGGTTGCTTCCATGGAATATTGTCAGACCAATAGGAGCTGGCGAAGAACTTTTATGGACAGTATAAATAATTTGAGCCTTAGACATCATTACCAGTTGATATTTTCTTTCCTGAGGACCAGCTGTTCAAGAGCATCCCGGAACAGAGCCAGGCACAGTTGAGACTCGGCTGGGACTTGGCACCGCGGCGGATTCCTCTGCAGCAATGTCGGTGTTAGAAGAAAGCCGGCCGTTTGCTCAACAGCTATCCAATGTCTATTTTACAATACTCTCTCTTTTCTGTTTTAAACTTTTTGTGAAAATCAGCCTTGCCATCCTTAGTCATTTCTACATCGTGAAAGGCAACCGAAAGGAGGCCGCGAGGATAGCAGCTGAATTTTATGGAGTAACCCAAGGACAAGGTACGTTTATGATAGCAAGCTCCTGTTTCAAATTGAGTTGAACTATCATTTGATCTGCAATCCAAGAAAACATCACGGGTTCCCTTTATGGGACATTTTACAGACTTTAGTAGAAGGAAGTCCTTGTAACTTACTTCACTGGCTTCATGGAAAAGAAAAGTTTTTCAGTGTAAACGCTTGGGCAATATNGAAATACAGCCTTAAGTATAGATATCCTTGCCTAGAGGTAATCATTTAAAAACTTAAACTATTTCATTTTCCACATCGTTATTTCAGAGAGTAATGAAGAGATAACTGATTTTACTTCAACTGTCCTTTAGCATTAAATGATATTGTGCAATTAAATGATATTAGCAATAAATGCTAATCCTTTAGCATTGTGATATTTTAACGGATATATTGAGGTCATATATAAAATTGTTGAGTCAAACCTGGTGGTACAACATGGAATCCCAGCAACTCAGGTGGCTGAGGATTATAAACTTAAGGCCTTCCTGGGCTTCAGTGAGTTCAAGAGCAGCCAAGATAGTTTACTGAGACCCTGTCTCACAAGCAGGACTGAAGGGAAGGCTGGGAACAGCTAGCTCAGTAGGAAAGCACTCACCTAGTATGTGAAAGGCCATAGGGTAAACCCTCAGCACTGAACAGCTAACTGAAATAATTGTTATTAAAAGTAGAGGATTTCAGAATTGGTTTTCGTACAATTTCATCATTTTATTGTGGATTAAAACACAGAAATTAGTATTTGTGGCACATATTTTCCTAAAGGGATTGATACTGCTTTGCTTGGATTATGGAAATAGTTTATTACAAGATAGGATCATGAATAAGCAAATTTGATGTTTGTGTAGCCAGGCTGATCCATGCTTTTTAGAAGAAATTGAAATATGAGATGAAATGAAAAATAGCACTACCACTCATAGATTTTAAATTTTATAAGACCATTATATGCTAGTGAAGCAATATTCTAGATAGTAAAGCTGATTCACATGTTGGCTGGGAAAGAGACATTTTAATATCTTGTAATCTTTCAATTTATTTCTGATTTGGAATTAACCAAGTCAACACTGCGTACCTACCCTGATACCCCCCAGGCAATTTAAATGTTCAGAATCAAAACTTAACATCACATAATTAGAAAATACTGCATTGTTTAGAAAGGGGCTTTTAAGCTTTTTGTGTTGAAACTGATTTTCCTATATATTTTAAATGTTTATATAATTCATTTAAAAATCTAGGCTACTGTTGTTGTGTGGGAATGCTGAATCTTTATTGGGGGACTCTTCAGTGGCTTGTGAAGAAGATATTGTTGTCCCCTAAGGAAGGTTGCTCTTGTGTAAACTGAAGAACTCATCTACAAACTAAGTGAGGAAAATCTAAGTGCCCCAGGAAGTTCTCATAGAGAAAATAAAACCTAGATGAAATAGGCAGCAACCCTCTATCTCCCAGCACTGAATTCTGAACTAGCATTTAAAAGTAGTGTCTTTACTTTTCATTTCATTTTCATTTCATAGAAAATGAAAATGTCATTTGGTAAATAGAGTACTTGAGTACTAAATGCAAAGATAAAAATAGCTTTTAAAACCTGTCATATTTCTAGACCTGAATAAGCAAATTATGAGATTATAAGGTGGTAAAATGCATCTTCACAGAAAGTTTATAGCTCATTATTCCAGAGTGGAGGTTATCCCCATTTTCTGAGAACAAGGGTACATAGAGCAGTGAAATGTTGGCTAAAAAGAAGAAAGATGTTTTGCCTTCACAAAGGTGAAGAGGAGACCATGGAAACATCTTTCTGTGCATCTTGGCAATTAAGAGAAGCAGCCCCCCCTTTTAGATCATGGTGTTCTTATGAAGACAATTCCTNGGCATGTATGAAATAACTCTGATGTTTTATTGCCTTATTATAGTCCTTTAAAATATTTTAGAATTGTAGGATTTTTCCAGATAGTAAGATGGAAATCAATACTCATTAGTAGAAACACATTTCCTGCAAATATAAAATACAGAGTTTTAAAAAACTTTGCTGCGTTTATAACATTTGCTCTATAACAAAACTCCTTTTTGACACCATGTAGTAGTCACTACATATTTAACACCAGAGTATTTAATTGTAATTATTATTCAGGATAAGTGTAATTGTGTTCACTTTTATTTTAACATTAAGAAAATAAATAGAATACCATGGAAAAAGTCTTATTCTCCTGTTAAGAGAAAATTATTCTTTGCCCAGGAAATTATTATTTCTCTAGTTTATACAGTTTTTTAAAAATTTTTAAATCATAATTATACTATTTCTAATTTGCTTGTGTCTAATGGTGACTGCTCAGGTTTAATTATTGTTACTTAATCAAGCAATTTCCTCCTCCTTTGGTAAGATTATCACTGTCATGCCACTTTGAATTAGGTTCCTCACTCCTACTTTTGGGGCTTAGCCAGATTGGTCCCCAAAATTTCTGGAGTGCAGGTGCCAAATGCATGAGGTAAGGCTCATATGTGTATTTCATGTCTTTCATAATAGTGGAGACCTATTGACAACGTTCTTGAAGGCTTCCCGAGAGCAACAACACTTCAGTAGGAAATGAAAGAGCCCCTTCGCTGGCCTAATGGTTGTTTCAAGGCAGCTCATTGTGTTAGGCAAGTGTAGGCGGTTGTGTTGTTGTTACAACAACTGCTGTTGTTGTCATCACCCGTTGTTAAGCCCTGTTCAATCAAGCTTGAGATGAAGGTCCGATTACAAACCAGAAACTCGATGAGCTAAATGGTGATAAACTAGCTTAAGATGTTTCATTCTTGATCCCTGAAAACCTCCAGTAAACTTCATAACCCTGCCTTTTCATTTCTGAAGACTGAAGGGACTCATTCTTTCCTTAGCTTCTCTATTTTTAATATCATTGCTGCAGTTCAACACTCCAGTTAGAGCCTCTATCGTTCATGGGATGACATCAGTTATAAATTTGCACTGTACATTGAGACTGACTGTGAGACTAATAAGAATTGGAATGTATTTTCATCTGTAATATTAAATGGTGAAGAAAAATATAATATTGAAGGGTATCTTAAGTTGATGCAATCATTCCAAAGTCCTAGAATAAAACACTATTAAATACCAATAAATATCCCATGACATGTCAAGAGCTCTCTCATATTAAGGGCAATGTTTGTCAAGTTCAAACTTAGGCTATAAGAATTATAGCAATTTTACCTTCAAGCAAATGGAGTCACTTCTAAACATCTGTTTCTTGAGTCCCCTTGATAGCAAGATAATGAAGACCAAAAATGTGTCATTCTTTGGCACAAGTACATTTTACATGGATTCCGAACAAACAATCACTTTCAGATGAACTAATGGAAGTGAAACTAAAGAATTAGAGTGCCCTTTTCACACTTGGACTGCCACAGAGGTATTTTCCCAGAGAAGGTAGATGTTTTCTTGATTTTAGGAATGACCAGAGGCATGGATTTCAGGAGGCACAAGTGAGAAAATAGCACTCGATAAAGTGAAGATTGTGTGAATTAGAAAAGTAAAAAATTAGACCCAGATATGAAAGAATTTGAATATGAGACAAATAATTTCAATTTTTGAACCTACTAGGAATAATGAGAGTTTGAGTATATATGAAGTTGAGAAGATAAAAAATAATGTAAATAAAAACAATTATTATAGATTTCTATAGTAGTAATTGAAGTTGTACAGCAGAACGTGTTTGCAATAAGTAGACCAGTTTGGACCTTGCCAGAAGGATATGAGAGGCTACTTAAATTTACACTTGCGTGTGTGTGTGTGTGTGTGTGTCTGTGTGTCTGTGTCTGTGAAAACGTCACAGTGAAACACATATTTTGTATGCCAAGTAAAAAATTGGTTTTGAAAATGATGGAGATCTTGAGTAGTTTGACAGTGATTATATGACTGGAAAGGAAATAATAACAATAAAACAAAAATAATATAAGAAGGAATCTGTGATGCCTTGGAAGAACATTGGCATAGAGAGCATTTATGACTTTATGCTAAGTAGGTATCTCAGAATTATATATCAGCATGTCAATCAGAGTGGGAATTGACCAGCCGCACAGGCCAATACACATGTCATAAAGGGGGGCCCTTAGCTGCCTTATGAATCTGGTAGGCCACCTAACTTCACTATGAAATAAAGAGAAATCAGGACAGAGCAAAAACTAGAATCTGGTTCTACTTATATGTTGCTTATTTAACATATGAACTCTCTTATTTTAAAAGTCACCAATTAGCTTTCTGATTATGATTCGGGCCCTGCTGTAAGAACGGTCTGGCTTTCCCTTCAGATTGTTTTAGACCATCTGAGAATTTTAACACTTACTGTGAATTAGTATATCTATCTCTNGATATCAGTGTTTTTTATTTTGAGCTTTTGAGGTTGCAAGCCCACCTTTGAAGCATTAGTTTGTTTCAAAGTAGATTAGATTTCTGATCCTTCCAGGCCATGAACAGAATTTTTGACTGTGGAAAATACCTCCAAGTAATATGTCCCTGTGAGTCTGTGGGCTGACTTTTGAAATTATCTGTGGACACTGAAGCTCATATGGAAGTCCTTTTGTGGTTGAGACTCTGAGCAATTTAAGACGCATGCAGATTTATGTGTGTGATTCTGATTTTATACATTTCTGAACTTGAGTTTGGCACCATGGTTACTGTCAAACATGCATTTCTTGTCATACATATGGTTGAGACTTGAAAGTAGGATATAATATAATATGCCACCTCCAGTCAAATGTCAAAACAAGTTGTCATTTTGAAGAATAGTACAACCAAGGTATAAAAAGAAGCTAGAATTCTATCTAACTATGCATGGTTGTTTATTTCTTTTNTGGTGCTGGGACTGAAGCCAGAATGTCATACATGTTTGGCAAATGCTGTACAACTAAACTCCACCCCTAAGCGATGTTCTATCTTCTACTCTTTATCAACAAAGCCTGTGCTGTGTTCATATCAGCGTTGATAACTGAACTTTACCGTAGCTGTCAGCAATATCAGAAGTGATATGCACTCTGCCATTTCTGAAAAATAATGTTTTGTGTGCTCCTGTTTATTTATGAGACCAGTTGTGGTAGGAATACTTCTTATCTCAACAATGACACTTTCAGGAGGCAAGCATGATGACTTCTTTAGTGGCATTCATTACTTAAATGCATACAAACATCCTGAACACATTTTCTAAACTTAGATGAAATAGCTCTACACAGAAATAACTGAAATCAACAGACCTGCTCTTAAATGACAAAAGACATTACACTCAAAAGATTCTATTTTAGAATGCCAGAACATCTTTTCTAAAAGAGGCTATTGCTCTCTGGTGAATAAAAAAGAAGTCTGGGAACAAAAGTTTCAAATTTAGAAATGACTGTCAGATTTTAATATATTTGTAATTTGTCCTGCTGTGTTTGGTGAGAAATGCATTAATTCTGGAATTTAAGAAGCTAACAACTCATGGTAAGTTTTCCTAGGAATAAATTTCTTATGCATTTGTTCCCTTCTTCCTTTAGTAATTCTATCATTTTAGCTTTTCTTCTTACAAAATGTTCCATACTGTTTATTTTCATTTGCCCAAAGTCAAAGGTACTGTATTAGGCTTTAAGATAAAATATACCAAAGCCCACAGTCTCCTTACTGTGTGAGGGAGATAAATAACCAAATAATTAGAGATACTGTAAATGGTATTTTACAAAGACAACCAATTGCTCTAGGAGCTTGGAAGGTGTAGACCCAGCCAAGAGTAGTCTTGCCTAGGATATGTCAGTTTCAAGCTGTACTAACAATATTCACGTTCTCTTTCCCAATTTTGGACGTGTTTCTTTCNTAATTTTTTAGAATTTCAAATTCTCCACTCCATCTGTCTTCTTCATTTCTCAACTTGTCACTTCTGTGTCACATATCTCACACATAAAGCTTTACCCAAAACTCATTTCACTGTTTAAAATTTTTATTTCTAGGAAAGGCACATGCTGGTATTTTCACCTTTACTAGGCTTTTTGAAGAAATGGCATGGTCAGTCCATAAACTCATCAAATTTTCATATCAATCCAAACAGTAAAGAAATAAAAATGAATTCCTGTTTCCTGTTTTACTGTTTCTTTTAGAAATTGGTGAAGTTCTTAAAATTAACTATTTTTCTTATTTGTTGACATAGATGAGATAGTTCTCAGTCAACTCAGGACAACAAATATTGGATACCACTTTATTTCTGGCACAGTGTTGTATGCTGAATGGTNGCATTGCAATACATATATGGTATATGCAGAATACATATGGAATATATGCATATATACTTTCTAGTCACACTGTATTGAATGGTANATGTTTACATTTACAGCATGTATGTGGTATAGCAAATAATTTACTTTCGAATAAAAGGAGACAATGTAATTAGGAGCAAAATGCCACACATGTAAATAACCAAATGGCAAACAAGGAGGAATTCATAAAGTACTAAAATGAAAATGCCTACATTTTGCAAAACTGCCACCTTAGAATTCAATGAGGGAAATATCTGAGGTCTACTCATAGAGATGGCATAGTTTCAGACAGAAAATATATGTTTATGAAGAAGTATAAATAAAACCAAGTTGCGTACAAAGAAAATGAGGGCAAATTAAAAATGAGAAGCGTAAGAGTCTGGTTTATTTTTAGTAAAGACTACAGTATGAATCTTAAAGCTAATGATACTTGGTTGAGTAGATGATGGACTTTTTCTCAAATCCTGTATCTAAACACTCACAGTTCTATCCAGAGCTTCCTAATGCCTTTACTGGATTAAGCATATGAAAGTGTCATTAGCTTATGGGAAAAATAGTTACCACCATAAGTACTTTGTCAAGTCCTTGTAATAATTCGNTGTGTCATGGTCTACATTGTCATGGTCTACCTATCAGAGAAGGTGGATGGCCTCCTTGTTATAGGCTTAGCAATGAATGTCCTCATAGTGTCTCTAAGCCCTTGTTGTAATGATTCAGTGTGCCATAGTATATATTGTATGATCTACATGCTGGAGAAGGTGGGTGGTCTCCTTGTTGGGGGCTTAGCAGGGCATGTCCTCACAGTGTCTCCATGGATGTTCTA
>LZPO01009446.1:0-12747 GCA_001675575.1 Neotoma lepida
ACACACACACACACACACACACTTTCTTCTTATAGGCTGTCCAAACCACAGCCTTCAGGTCTTCCCTCACCTAGGCCATGATAGCGATTAAAGGAGCCACACACAAACTTATAAACTTACTATAACTATTAGGGGATTTTATTTGATTTATTTATTATTTAGTTATTTTTAAACTCAATTGTACAGTTCTCAAGTGTGAACTTTGAAGATGACAATGTCAATGCTGACTTACAGTGTCAAAAGTTGGACACACTATTGGTGCCCATGATAACAAGTTACTTTGTAAGAACAGTCTGTGACACCTTTATCTGTAAGGAAAAATGTCTGCATTCTCACACTGTTTAAGATTTGGGATCACACCAGAACATCCTCAACGTGTTTGAACTCTAATGATATTCATGGCCAACAGAGACGGACCTCAGTCTGAGATCTCAGAGGTTAAGGTGATCTTACACCAGAGTGGCCTTCATACCCAGTGAGAGCATTTGAGGTTGTAAGAAGACCCTCGAAGTTCTTTAGCCTCTGCTCACCTGCTCACCCCTTCATTGGAAATGACTATTTAAATACTTGGCCACACAAGCAGTATTTAACTTGAGATAAACTGTCCCTGTCTTTGGTTGACCTTTTGAAAATATGAAACTTCCACTGAAAACCAGGAGAGGACAGGTCTTACATTTTTAGTGCTCATCAAATGCATGGAGTCTTTGAAAAGCAGAGATGTCAAGGATCAGCAGCACCCTTGGGAGGAGGCTTGGAGCTGGGAAGCTGCTGAGCTGTCGGCTCTTAAGCGGCTAAGCGATTATGTGCGAGGTTCCCATCGGGAATGAGCTGCAAAGCGAAGACCAGCTGCCAGGCAAGACCAGCTGCCAAGTTTAAGTTGGAATCACGAGAGCGGGTTGCAGGGGAATCCCAGGAAGCCTTGGCTGAATCTTCAGGGCATCACAGGGATACTCAGCCTACGTATGGTGACCATCAAACCAGATGTACTGCAAAAGCTTGACTTAACGCAACTTTTCCCTTACTAAATATAACTAAATACGATCTAATTTTTGTACAGCAAGAACTTTTTGAGACAAATTGGGAGAAAGTGTCCTTCTCCCACATGTTCTGGTTTGAGGTTAGGAAAATGCAGCCTTAACAGTCAGGAATGCTTAAGTCAGAGCTCGGGCACTCGGTGCTNATGAGGAGGGAAGGGAAGCCAGCATAGGAGAGCCAGGCCAGAACATCCCTTGCCCACAAGGAGCCCAGGGAAGATTGGCAAGGAGTGGGAAAGCTGTCCACAGGCCTTCAACGGGCAGGGTTACTTGGCAGGCAGTATCCAGCGCCAATAAGTCACTGTACAGCTGCACTGAGGCTCTGAGAACCAAAACCACATGTGGCCCAGCCCAAGAAGGCGTCTAAAGTTTGTCTCTTTCTTCCTTGCCTGCCTGACTTCTACATCCAGCCATCATTGTCTCCCTCGCACAAAAGGCTTCAGGGCAATGTCTCTAGGAAGTTACTCAAAGCATGTGAAATGATTTTGAAACAGTCTGAAGACACTCCATGTTCTCAATTCACAATTGCTTTGAAATTTCCTGCAAGCATCTAGTATTCTTTGCCATCACCCCAAAGACAGGCGCCTCACTCTGCTCCCTTGTACCCACTTCTCAGGAAGCATGCGCAGTGGACCTCACTCTTCACTCACCTGTGGAACTCTGACAGGAGTCACTGGAGCTGGAGGAGGAGATCTGGGCGCTCTAGTATTTCCAACAGTTTTGTTGTATGGGGTTTATCTCAACAAAGACAACTTACAATATTATGATAGAGCATGAGAAAATAAGACTGATGCATACACGCTGGGAAGCCGGAAGGTGCTCTCTCCCTTGGGCGGGAGCAATAGAATAGGAAAGCTTATCTGAAAGCTAGAGATGCTTCTCTGTTTAATTTGCCCTCTCTTTCCATCCCCCAACAGATCCAGCAGCTGAAAAACACTTACACTAAACTCCAGTTTAGCTATTTCCATGTTTTTAATGACATTTTTGAGACTACAAAAGCAATATATGCTCACCATGGAAAATCTGAAAAAACACAGGAACAAAATACAATTAAAATCTATTCTAGCCCCACAATGCAGTTAGTGTTATTAATGTTTTAATTGTTTTACTCTGTCCTTATTTACAAAATGCACACAGAGAGAACACATGTTCACACCATGACACAGTGACATAACATCACAGAATACAATATTTTGAATTTTACTGTTTCCACTTAACAATGAATTATTTTCCCATATTAAAATATTTNAAAAAATATTTCAGCAGCTCCCTGATGTGACACAGCATAAGTTATTATTATACATTTATACATTAGCTTTTCTCCTATTGGTGACATTTTGTCTCCCAGTGTTTGCTGTTTTAAATACAGCTGGCCTTCCTCACTTATGGTTTTCACACCACAAATGCAACTGATTGCAGATCAAAAAACATTTGGGGAAAATGTATTTGTGCAAAACATGTATGGACATTGCTTTCTTGTCATTATCCCATAGATACTGCAGCATAATAACTATTGACCCAGCATTTATACTGTGTTAGGTTTAAAATAATTCAGTGACGTTAGCAAACATATGGGAAGATGTGATTGTATTATGCAAATGCAATTAGAGGACATTTTACTGCCAGGGCATGGGCATCTGGAGGATTTTGGTATCCACAGTTCTTGGGGAACCAATGCCCCATAATACAGAAGGGCACTGTATAATAGTTAAAGAAATATCTTCATATATGAGTCCTTGTCTGAGTATTTTACTGTATCCATAAGGCGTATTGCTAAATGGAACATTACTGGGTTATAGTGAGTGAACCTCCTTTAAACCTGGTTGAGACTATGAGAGGTTGAGACCTGAGAGGTCCTAGGCCCTTGGGGAGGAACTGCCACTACTTTTTGTTACATATACACAGACAGTATCAAACTGTCTAATAAATAGTTTTCTTTAGATTTATAGATTAGTGTAGCTCACAGCTTTCTTCAAAACAGCTTCCTCTTGCAGCAGNTAGTGGTTAACAGAGCTTCAAACCTGGTCCAAGTGCAGAGAGTCACTATGAGTGCTCAGCACTAAATGCTTAGGGGAAGTGACAGAAGATGGGGTGGAAAGAGTCTCAGAACCACAAGTCAGAGAGGACTGCTCCCAACATATGTTTTCTAGGTATGTCAGGGCTGTAACACTCAAACGTACAGTGCTGTGGTTGCCTTCATAAGACCAGCATAAGANAAGCCGACCAAAAGTCCAGCACAGGTGGGAGAAGCTCAAGAGGCCCTGAGGANCTACAGGCAANTGAAGGCCTGTGGGGAGGGAAAGTCAATTTTCTTCAGGAGTTTAGTCCGTGGTAGGTTGCCCATACCATATGGGCATCATTAATTGGACTCCATGGGTTATTTTTTTTTAAATGAAGAAGACATGAATTTGAGAAGGGATATGAGGGGCAGTCATAGGCAGTTGGGGGAAGAATGAGGGGAGGATATGAATAAAATGTATCAAATGCATATATGGAATTCTCAAAAATTAAATTAAAATTTAGTACCAAAACATGTTATACAGTTGTTTCCTATTCCTAGGAGCAAAATATGAACTACTTGATCACCTTGTTTTCAAAGTTGAATGTGATAACTTAAAATGATTTATTACGATAAGCATTAAAATGACCATTTCATTGGTTTGAAGGCTCATAGTTGCTAATGTTTAATTTTTTTTCTAAAACAGACTGAGAGTATGGCATCTTCTAATCATCATCAGAAGGTCTTTCTTATTTTTTATTTATTCATTTTTTCCAACATTTTCCAATATTTTTATTGATTATTTGGAAAGTCACGTAATGACCCCGATCATGATCACTTCCCAGTCCTNCCAGGTCTGCCTGCCCACCCTGTGACCCTCTCCCATATAAAAAGAAGAAAAAGAAAACAAGTCCAATTTGTGTTGCTCATATACCCATTGGAGCATGGTCACATTCCCAGTGGCCAGTCCCTTAAAGAAACCTGAGTCCTTCCCCACCTGCACCCCTGCCAGAAGCCACCAGTTGTGGATAGCTACACTTCAGCATCCTTATCACAATTTTTAAGAGTTCTCTTCCATGGCTTCCTGTCTAGGCTGTTACTTCTTTTGGGGTGGGGGTAGAGGTTGTTACAGAAGCCTTTATGTCTCTCTTTCTCAACTGTGAGTCTGCAGTCATCAAAATCACTGCAGAAGAAACTTCCTTGTCCTTTACAGTCAGCTGGAGCACTGACCACGAACGTTTGTTGTGGAATATTAGCTTAACTATGTAAGGATGTATTGCATTTGTTTAATCATGTAAAAAATGTGTTGCTGTTTTGTCCTGCTTTCCTAAGGTACCTGATTGGTCTAATAAAAAGTTGAATGGCCAATAGCTAGGCAGGAGGCATAAGCAGGACATCCGGGCAGAGAGAGTAAGNAGGAGGAGGAATCTAGGCTCCACTGACACAGAGGAAGACAGAGGGAGAGAGGGAGATGCCTAGGAAATGCNAGGGTCCAGACAGGAGGAAGCAGGAAAGCAGGACATACAGATTGAAAGAAAGGCAAAAAGCCCCAAGGCAAAATGTAGATGAATAGAAACAGGTTAAATTAAGTTATAAGTGCTAGTGGGACAAGCATAAGCTAAAGGCTGAGTTTTCATAATTAATAAGAANTTGCTGTGTCATTAATTGGGAACTGGCTGGTAGGACAGAGAAAGAGCTTGGCTACAGACATCCACAGGTCCTTTGGGATCAGCACAGACCATGGATCCAAGCATGGTCTCTGGTGGCAATATAAACCACGGACATTAACACAGATAGCCTTTTTCAACTCTCATGAACAGTGCCATGTTCTGGTAATGAAAACTGATGCAAACTTCAGGAGAAATATAAGAAGCCTTGAGGGTGGCTTTTGCAGAATCAACACACTAGAGCCCTGGCTGCAAACAAGGGAGGACAAAGGGGTGTTACCAAGACCAAATACCATGGCAGGAAACAGGCACCGGTCAGAACTGTGTCTTGGGCAGAGGGGCTTAGGATGCTGAGAAGGCACTGACAGATGGAATAGAATCTTAGGAGATATGGATGAAATTGAGACAAACACTGTAACATTTGAGCTTATTGAGGATGTTCTTAATGAGAAAAAAGCTTAAAGAGAGACTGAAATAGGAAGAAAACTAAAAGTTCTCCTAGAATGGGTGTCTGAATGAGATGCTTGTTAGAAAAGAAACAGGTCAGATGTACTGTGGGTAAGGCATCCTGTCAAGAAGCCAGTGTAGCCAAGACTCCNTTTGGCACTGAGAAGTTCCTAGAGTGATCCTTGCTAGTTGTCTTTGGCCCTTAATTGGGCANGAAGAGCTAAGAACACTGCTGCTCACACATGAGGTTAGATCAGGGTCTGTAGAGACCCACAGAGGTTTCCTAACGAGAACTTANNCAGGATCCAAGAATCTGNGCTTGCTTTACCCAGCAGGGCTGCATAAGGGGATGATTTGACCAGGGATGTGGTTACCAGGTGTTTGGAAGGGTCTACACTTAGCTGTGTGATATGCTTTGATCTAGCAAGGAGAAGGTCTTTTGCCCTGCCCCTTGGCATTGTTATAAAAAGGCCTTTTGTAGAGGCAGAAGAGGTTGTTGGGTTTTGATCCAGGTCCTCCTGAAGCTATCCCATGTTTCTGTCTTTCTCCTTTTCTCTATCTTTCTATGTAATATATTCTTATCTCTCTCTCCTCCTCATAGGAACCTTGGAAAAGGTGGGAGCTGGCATCCCACAAGGGTCTCTATATGAAGAAGGTGGCCCTGAACTGTTAGCTGTGGACCAGGGGTAAATACACAAGGGCAGGGAAAACTTGGNATANACTGAGGACCAGAACAAGTTATTAAATGAGCATCTAAAAATAAAGCCAGTGACTGGAATTCACTTGTAGAGTCTAGACTGGAAAGTAATATTCTTAAGACCNGTGACACCTGTCCCCTCCACCAATTGTTGTGCCTGAGTCTCAAGACCCCTGAGCAAGACCACCACAGAGCTGATACCTGATGCAAATCACACAGGGGTTTTTGATAACCAGCAAGCCCGGGCTTGGTCTGTGTCCAACACTCCAACACAGCAGGTGGAGGAGGACGGCCCTGAGCACTCAGGGTGAGAGGATTTTAAAGAGAAAAACTGCAAACAGGGTGGTACAATCCTTTGCATCATATGACTAGGTGAGGGTATGTAATCTCTGAATTTACTGGTTGGGGGTTACAGTTATCATTTTTGGGCAGGCCTGGACAAGTCCCAGGCTTTGTCCTTGAGCTGCCATGGAGGCTGGCTGGCCTAGCACGTACTGACTGTGGGGGCTGACTCAGTGGCCCAGGCTNTNNCATTGACTCATGCACGTAGCTCTAAGTTGGTGAGGGGTCCCAGANAGTAAACAANTGNCTGAACCTTGAGCAGTCAGAGTACGTGCAGAAAGGGAGCTACTGCAAGGACTATGTCTTTTGTTCATGGCCCTCCCAGAAACTGCTTGTTCAAGTCTCAGGAAACTGAAATTGAGNTCTGATCTCTGAGAGAAGACTGAGCAGCCTGTTATGGCGTCTGCTTGGTCCTTTCACAATGACCTATATTCTTCTGGAAAAGGTTATGACTATTCCTTGAACCTGCCCATGAGTGAGTGTGAGACAGCTTAATCCATGGTACTGACCACTACTGGGGTATAGAAGGAGCCAAGAAAATCATGAGAGCAAACCAGAAGGCTGATTTGAGGGACACTATCCCTGAACAAAATCCACAACATTCTATTTCCTTCTTCCTATTCAAGATCATTAAGAGCCCCAAACTTCAAGTGACAAACTGCAAAAGACATATAGATAAAGGCAAAAAAGTATTCCAAGAGGTCCAGTAGGGAATGAACACAAACTGCATCCATTAAGGGAGGAAATGAGATGAGTAGCCAAATTTAAATGTGTTTTGATACCATCTAGTAGGGGTAGGAAGCAGGGGAAAGGTTTGGAGGACACATTTTTTCTTTTTTCTTTTTAAGGCTGCTAGTAAATCAAGAGCATGAGAGTAAAGTTGACTTTAAAACGGCTGAGGCACTGAAGTGATTTCCTTAATCTGTCTTTAATAAGAGAGATAGAACCAAGCAGTCATTTCAATTAGTGGGTAATAGAGAGCTTGCCAAAAATGTCCACAGCTGGGAAGAAAAACCTGGAGTCTGTATAAACATGCAGCTCGGCAAGTCTGGATGAGATCTGTCCTTAAAAGTGATGATTACAAATAATCCACAAAATGCAGGGGGAGGAGAGGCATGCAGGGGGGAGGGAGAAAGGGTGGAAGGGGTGAGAGATGGCAGCCAGTGCCTAAGAGAATGAATTTTGTATGCTGGGGAAGACAGATTTTATATGTGAGGTGTGTGAGGTATGGTTCTGGGAAGCAGACACACATGCTTGTAGCCTCTTCAGTAAATATGTTCTAGGAATGGTAGTTAGGATCACGGATAAGGAGTTGCAGGTGGTGGTTAGTACCATCATGTTTGCTAATATGTCCTACCTGGTCAAGATAGTTGGCCAAGTCATCATGCAAAGGCTAACTTATTAATTTTTTATGTGAGTATACAAAATAATGGGTTTTATCATGGCATCTTCACGCATATGTGTCATTATAATCTGATCTCCTTTGGTCTCCNAAGCTAATTTTAAGCGCCTATGTTTGCTGTCAGTCCAGCAAATGCTTGATAGACACTCATTGTCTGCCTCACCTGTGCTAGAGGGATACAAGTTACAAAAGTACACTTTATTCATTCTCTGTCTTTGTGGAATTTATGGACTTGGTAAGGCAATGAAACATAAATTAGAAAATAATGCAAAATAATGTAAGCTAACCTGTCATCAGAAGAGGTGTGGGCTTTGAGGGACAAGCAAAGGATAGTAGTGCTAACATGGACTATGAAGGTGAAGAAGAGGAAAGGCATCAGGGAGGTGGAGCTTAATGCAGGCTGTAAGGATGGGAANGCCAGGCAGGGAGGAGAGCATGGACTTCTGTTGGGGAACGGATGGCAGGTACTGTGTATGCAGCAAGGAAGATGGTCCCATAAATGGCTAGAATAGACAGCTTGGACTGGGATACAAGAGAAGACAGAACATGAAGGAATAACACCAACTACAAAGGTTAGAGGGCTGGNAAAAGAACAGGACATGGTTTAGCGAGCAGGGAGTGAGTACAAGTTCTTGAGTAAGAGAGTAACTTAGAAAGAGCAGCTTTTGACCAGTCACAAAGAACACAGACGGGATCAGAGGATGGACAGTGTGTCTCGAAAATAATCCTATCACTTCATCTNCTGTCACTGTGATCTAAGCACCTGTAAGTTCTCAGCTAAATGACTGAATTATGTCCCTTATTGGATACTCTGCTGCTGTCTGTGGCTCCCTTAGTCAATTTTCTACATGACAGACAGAAAGAACCAGTAAGATTGTAATTACACCATCACCCTTTTGAGAACCCTCACATGGCTCACCAAGAAGAAGCATTAGTCCATACATCTGAACCCAAAGCAATGTCTCTCCAGAGCCTGCCTTAAATTCCTTCTCAGACATCTTTAACTGCTGTATTCCTCACTCATGGCTTCTCCTTAAATATGGTACAGNCCTGATNCAGGACTGCTAACCTATACACCTGCTTTCTGTGATTAGATAATTCTTCCCCTTAGTGCACAACTCCTTCTCTTTTCAGGTCTTCTTAAAAGTTTTATTTTCTCAATGAGACTTTCTGTTCTTTTCTCAATAGTGTGGNNAGACCTGAAGGAATCAATGCAAGAGAGCAGGGTTTATTTTGTCTCAAGGTTTNGGGCCGTAGGGTTCATTGTAATGCAGAAGGGAACATGGAACAACTCCCATGACAGCAAAGCACAATACAGTGACTTGTTCACCTCATGACCACAGACCAAGAAGCAGAGAGTAGAGCTGGCAGCAGGACCACTCCTAGTCAGCCACTTCAGCCACCCAGGCCTTACCTCCTGAAAGCCCATGAAGCTTGAAAGTCACAAGACAAACTGTAGGCCAAATATAAAAAATGTGAGCCTGTGGGAGACATTTCAGAGACAAACCATGGCATTCNACCCATGGCTCCCAAAGCTCGGTGGCCAGCTCACAAAGAAAAATGCATCCAGTCTAACGTCAGAAGTTCCCTTGGTCTAAAGATTCAGCATTGTTCTAAAGCCCAGACTCTTCTGGGGCTCAAGGCACATTACTAGCTATGAGTCTATAAAAACAACACAATAAGCTAAATAANTCCAAAGCATAATTCCAGAGTAAGCATTCCAATTCCAGAGGGAGGAATGAAGACACAGAAAGATTGGACCAGGTCATTTACAGTGGACCAGGACCAATATTCAGTTCCATAGCTCCTTATCTGACATCCAAGCCATAGGTAGCATGATGTGAGATCCAACAAGTTTAGGTTGGGGTAACCCTGTCCTTATGGCCTTGCCTCTTGTAGCACACATTCCCTCTCTTTTAGATTAGCTCCATTTGGCACCTGAAGATTGCCTTGGTGATGTGCCATGTTCCTGGCCTCTTCAGCATCCTGTGTCTCAACTGTAGCTTAGGCTTCAACTTGAATGCTTCAAGCATTGGATTCTCACAGCTTCTCTGCAGGAAATGGGAACCTGTGACACATTGCTTGACCTTATTGGCTTCTTCTGGAGCCTAGGTGCAAGCATTCATGACCTTGTAACTCTTGCATTCTGCATGCTTACAGAATCAGCATAACATGGATGATCTATTGCCTGAGATGTGGTCAGGCTCCCTTGGCTACAGCATCTTCTGAGGACATGGGTGGCTGAATCCAGAAAAACANTTCCATAAACAGTCATTTTGGAGCAGAAAATCCCCTGTGCTCTACCGTCTTATATACAGTCTTTTTAAAGGAATATTTTCCATGTAGCTTTGTATTTTCAGGGTCTTGCCTTCAGGCACATTTCCTGCTAACTCAGTGGAAAGTTTACAGTAATGGGAATGTCTTTAGCAACAATCATGGTTTTGTCAACAGTAGTTAACTTGTTAATACTTTAAAGACTTTCAAAGTTCCTTTACTCACCAAACTGCATATTTTGGGCCAGTGAGATGACTCAGCTAGTAAGGTTGCTTACTTCAGGAGCTGCTGACTTGAGTTTGATTCTAAGAACCCATGTGGAAGAAGGAGAGAACTGACTTCTCTAAGTTGTCCTCTGCCCTCTACATGTATGCTGTGGTAAACACACACCCACATGACACAGACATCACAGATACACATACACACACACACACACACACACACAAATAAATAAATGTTTAAAAAACATCTATTTTTCACATCATTCTGCTCAGCTTTTTTCTCTGAATTCTCGTTATAAACATGTTAAAATCGGCCAGCTACAACCAGAACCTGAGCATTATGCAGCTCTGAAATCTCCTCTACCAAACCAATACATGAAGCATCCCTAAAATTTTCAGGATATGGGACAAATGTGGTATGAATGGCTTACCACTCACTTCTCAAGAGAGTCATTGCTACCAGTTGAAACATCTTGATTGCAATATTTACTGGTTCGATTTCTATTGGAGTTTGGTCTTTTGGATTCCCAGTAGAATAATCAGCTCCACAAACAGCATTCTGAAGCTTCTCTAGCCTATAGCTCTGAACTCTTCCACATCCCCCTCTATAAACCAGTTCTAGAAGCCTGAGAATTACATGGTCAGGTTTATATTAGCAATGATCCCACTTCTCTGGTACGGATTTTCTGTAGTAACTATTTATCTTCTCCTTGTAACAAAATATCTGGCAGAAGCAAATTAAGTGAGGAGACATTTACATTGGCTCAGCATTTGGGTCAGTACAGTCCATCCTGAGCATGGGAAACATCTATGCAAGGCAGCACNGAGGGGCTTTGACCATGGTGGCAGACCGTAAGGTAGCGGTTTGTTTACATCACGACCGCAGACCAGGAAGCAGAGCAGCACAGTGAAAGCAGAAGTGGGTATCACCTTCAAAGGCCCACCCAGTGGTCTATTTCAACCAACCACAGCCAATCCCCACAGTCTAAATCAGTGGTTCTCAACCTGTGGGGCGAGACCCCTTTCACTTAAGACTATCTGCATGTCAGATATTTACACTGCGATTCATAATAGCAGNAAAATTATAGTTTTAAAGTAGCAACAATAACAATTTTATGGTTGGAGGTCACCACAACATGAAGAACGGAACTAAAGCGATGGTCCTCAACCTGTAGATCATGATCCCTTGGGTCAGCTTCTTCACAGGGGCTGCATATTAGATATCCTGCATATCAGATATTTACATTACAATTCACAAGAGTAGCAAAATTACAGTTATGAAGTAGCAAAGAAAATAATTTTATGGTTNGGGGTCACCACATCATGAGGAACTGTATTAAAGGGTTACAACATTAAGAAGGTTGAGAAATACTGAGCTAAAGGTTCCATAGACTTCAAAATCATACCACAAGTTTGGGACTAAGTATTCAAACCACAAGCCTTCAGAAGGCATTTCATATTCAAGCNATAACTGGCTTTTTCTAGTCATCCTTCTACCCACCAACACTTTCTGCTTTCTTCCCTTCCTTCCTTTGGTGTTCATGCATTGCTATTATTCTAACATATTGATACAAATATTTTAAATTGTTCATCCTCTTTCTCTCTCCTACTGTCCCATGAGGTGGGAACTTTTGTTTGTTCTGTTCATTTGCATGTTCTCAAGAGTCTCTGACAGAGCTTTGAAGAAAGTTCACTGTATTCGTTCAATGAATGCCTAAGTGAACGAATGTCACAGAAATGTGGGAATAACTAATAATGACAAGTGGATAGAAGCTGTAAGAATAGAGAAAAGGGGAAAACCACAGAGAGACTGCTAAACACCCTGGGGCCTTTGGATGATCAGCAAGATGAATTGAGGAAAGTCAAGGCCTCTCAGCAAAGCCCTCAACAGACACTTAACATGCCTTAAACACCAGCCGATGAGGTCATGGCTTTATGAAGGAGAGTCATCTCAGAACCAAGTAAATATAAATCAGACTCATTACATAGCCCTCTACATGAATAAACCTCAACATCCTTTTCCTATTTATTTCCAATGACATTGAGAAATGTGCATTTTTCTATTTCTATTTTTAATTATGTTTGATAATCACTGCAAGAGGATTGTTTTAATTTAGTCAGAATTCTGCCATCAGTATGTTACAGTCCTTCAAGAGCTCATTTTTGAAGTGGCATTTTGAGATTTCTATGAGAAATACTGCAAACCATTGCTTTACAAGTAGGAACCCCCAAGAGCTCATACAAATGAATTTGTAAGTGATGTGAAGGAATGCAATACAATGTAAGTGATGTTAAAGGAACACAAAGCAAATGAATGTGAGAAGGAAAACCCTGTGGATTCAACAAAAACAGTGATAGGGTGGGTTATTTTTCCTAAAGTCATGCTATAAATAACATGCTTGGGATGAGAAATGAGATCAGATTCATGAAATAAAGAGCAAACAGGATGGGTGGAGGAGGGTGTGCCTACTCAGGACCTCAGATGGACAACAAGGTGCAGGAAGGCAGCTTTGCAGAAAATGCTTAGCCTACTGTCAGCATCCATCTGGAGATAAGGGGTCCAGATGGCCTGGAGACACAGAAGGAAGCAGTACCCTTAGAGTACCTGAGTGGGGAAGGAAGGAGGTGCATGATGGGTTCCTTTTCATACAAGAGATGGGTAGA
>LZPO01009447.1:7741-18671 GCA_001675575.1 Neotoma lepida
TCCATGAGCGTGAGATATCTTTCCATTTTCTAGTGTTTTTTATTGCTCTCTTTCTTTAGAGGCTTAAGTTTTCATTGTTAGAGGTCCATCATTTCCTTGGTTAGGCTTATTCCTATTTTATTTTCTTTGAGGCTGTTGGAAATGGGAATGTGTCATGATCTTTTTCTCTGTGTGTTTGTTAGTGGTGTATAGAAAAGTTATTAATTTGTGCAAACTGATTCTGCATCCTGCCACATTGCTGAATTTATCATTTCTAGAAATTTTCTGGTAGAAGTTTTGAGATCTCTAATGTATAGTTACATGTCACCTGCAGATAAAGATAGTTTGACTTCTTCTTCTTTCCCTATTTCTGTCCCTTTAATTTCTTTCTCTTGCCTTTTTGCTTCAGCCAGTACTTCAAGCATAATACTGAAAAGGGGTGGGGAGAATGTTATCCCTGTCTCATTCCTCACGTAAGTAGAATTGCTTCAAACTTTTTTTTGTTTGGGATGATGTTGGCTGTGGGTTTCTCATACATAGTTTTTATTATATTGAGGTATATTCCCTCTAGTCCTAAATTCTCTAAGAATTTTTATCATGAAAGCATTTTGTCAAAGGCTTTTTCTGGTGTCTACTGAGGTGATGATCATGTGATTTTTGTCTGTAAGTCCATTTGTGTGGTTTATTACATTCATCGACTTGCATATATTGTCATCCCTGTATTTCAGGAATAAAGCCAATCTTGTCATGGCGGATGGTCTTTTTATGTATGTCTATATTCTGTTTGTAAGTGTATTATAAAGCTTCTTTGAGTCTCTGTTTATCAGGGATATTAGCCTATGGTTCCTTTTTGTTGCTGTGTCTTTACCTGGTTTTGATATTAGAATGACACTGGCTTCATAACAGTTTGAGTGTGCTCTTTCTGTTGCTAATTTTTTGAATAGTTTAAGAAGGCCTGGCTGTAGATCTTCTTTGACTGTCTGGTAGAATCCATCTGGCTCTGGTGGTTGTTTTTACCAGAAGGCTTTTTATTACTAGGTCAATGTCCTCATTTGCTATGAGTCTGTTAGGTTGTTCACTTCTTGGTATAATTTTGGTGGTTTGTCTGAATCTAGAAATTTATCCATATCTTTCAGGTTTTCCAGCTTATTGGAGTACAGGTTTTTAAAGTAGTCCCTTGTAATATTATGAACAACTTTTTGGTGTCTGTTGTAATGTTTCCCTGTTCATTTATGATTCTGTCACTAGCTGTCATTACCATTTAGCTTTTAGCTCTGGTAGCCAGTAGTATGATAGCATTGAAGGTAAATTTGCCTGTGATTTTAACGAGAGATACAGTTAACATAGAGATGAAATAGAGCAGATACAGAAGATAATGTACCTTCGCTGACAGAATAGGGCTGGATGATGGGGACAGGGGTGATTAGGCTGGGAAGGTGAAAAAGGCGCCTGTGACTCCATCTCTCAGTACTCCAGGAAGGAATCGTGATATTCTGGAATACTGTAGGATATTTCAGTACACTTAGACAACTATCTGGATACCTTTGGAATCCATCTTCTAAGTGCCTATCAAAAATGTGCTGCCTGTCAATGATACACAGTTGAGACTTAGTCCATTGTAAAGACTTTACATGTATTACATGTATTTACATGAGGTATCATTTCTTTATAGAAATCTGTATTGTGATTTACAAAAGAGGAAACTGAGGTACAGAATAATCAACTTACAGGTGAATGAGCTGCAGTTTGACCCAGGTATTTTAGTCCTATTCTCTATTCTTGTTGCCTTTAAAAATTAAGTACTTTATTAATGTGTATATATTTATTAAATAAGAAAACATTTCATTTAGTACAGTAATACACACTATATTATACCGATAGAGGCTTGGAACCCTGGAGTAGATCTCTGCCCCATGGCTCCCACTTCNCCAGTCATCTTCCTTAAAAGCCACAGGTTTGACTCTAAGCTATCTTCTGGCTTTCTCTTCTTTGCATTTTAGACCTTGTTTCTAGATGATTTCTGGCCAGTAGAGTCCTCTCTTTTTGCTCCTCAGTGTAGTTATTTTGTATTCTCAGTTTATTTCATAGACACTATTTGTACTCAACATATACTGTGTGCCCCAGAGGACCATGATCCATCCCATATTTTAAAAGCTTGTTACCATTGTTTTGCATTTCCTGCAGGAATTGCTGTCCTGTAAAAATTTTTGANTCCATAAAAGTACATCAGCTAATGTTTTTGTTAACTTTAATTTTTCATTTCTGTGTCTCCTAAGCCAGGTAGGTTGAACCTAAATTCCAAAGGTGCCTTCTTAGAGAAAGGACTCTCTGGTGTGCTAGTGAATGGGGATGGGGTTGTTACCTAGCTCTGGGCTGAGACACCTGGGTACCCAGCTCCTCCNTGTTCACCGACTCCTCCCTGACTTAAGATGTAGCTTTGTACGGTCCTTTTGGTTGATTTTTAGGCAACTAGGAAACTATTTACTTTTCTAGTTCCAAAGTTGTGTGCCATTGTTTTCCATTTTCTTATTGGTTTCTGTTTTCAAAATGACGAAAACAAGGATATTTCCCCTCAGTGTTAGGTAAGTTTTGGGGAAGGGAGTGAAATTCTGTAAATATATTTAAAAGGAACTTATTTGAAAAGGAACAATTAAAAGTACCTGTAATAACACTACTGACTGGAACTGAATAGCTGTTGTCATTTAGAGTGCGTTGTTTTAGTCCTTGCTTATGTGCAAACAGAGTAGGTAGCAACTGGGTGGCATGGATTACTGTTGTCTTTGGAATGTCAAGCNCCGTATCAGCTGTCTTCATACATACTGTTGTATATTTGTTTCTGTCACAGGCTATAGATATCTCAGTCTGTTCTACCAGCACCACAGCAGAATAGTGAGGCGCAAAGAGAGCTGGCAAGCAGTCATTTATTTTAAAGTGACACTGGAATTGCCTTTATTCACTGCTGCAGTCTTACTNTTCTGTTCCCTAGTGCTGGTTTAAATCACATGCCCTTCATGCTGCTGTATTCCATTCAGCCTGCAGATGGCAGGATTGCTTTATTTGTANAGCAGTTTTGAAGGTGCATTTTAGCAGTGAGTTCATGCGNTGGAGCTAAGAAAGTACTANGCAATTTACTTTTGTCTTTGTCTATTCGTTTCATGGTTTTTGTGTGCTTAGGTAACAGTGCAATAAATAGGCTGGAGTGTGCCACTTGGCTGTACCATATGTGAACTGCCCAGTGTCCTTAATTACTTTCATTATTGTAATGGAGCAGAGATCTGCTTCACATTAATACCACAAAGCAATTTGTTCTGCATTTGTATTTTACGAGTTTGTTATATTAGTTTCTCTGTTAATCTAGTGACCTTTTAGAATTCCTGTATATATCATGAATTTAAATCTTCATTATAATTGATTTTGCTGAAATACCAGTTTTGTTGCCAGGATAAAAATGTACATTAGGAAAAATAAATTAGAATCAGATTATTATGCCACATTTAAAATTAAAGTCAGAATTTTGCTGAAGGAAAATTGACAGAACAGATTTGAAGAACTAAAGAAATTACTTCAATTTGGTGATAAATTATTCATATAGCCCATATTGTACATCAAGCAACAGCATTCCAAGCGGTCGTTTATTGTGTTGTTCTTATGAGACAGAAAGACAGTAAAATAGTTTTAATGGTTTGTGAGACATTACTCTTAAAAGTTAGTGTTTCAAAATAAAACACTAGAAACATACAACACTGTAGTCATTTTAATGTTTTTAGTGTTTTATTACTCGTATATTGGCTCATTTGCCAACCAGTTAGAAATACTCTAACTGGTTTAGAAAAAGGCATAAGGTAAAATTCTAGCAAAATATTAAANATGTTTAAGTGTTATTTTAAATAAACGAGTATAGCCAGTTGAGCAAAAACCTGACTTCCTCTATCCTTGTATTTCCTCTGTTCTCACTGATAGTTAGACAAGTTGATATTAGTAGGAAACAGTTGATACATATTTCACAGCCTTCTCGGTTTGATTAGAGCAATGAAATGTACTGTTTACTGGAATGAAGACAGAGGCCGTAAATCCTGTCTAATGAGTATTTGAAAATGGAGTAACATAGGTACAGGTTAATCCCATTCCAGGGAGCTAAAGAAGCATGTACTATTTTCATAGTGTTGACAGCAGCCACAAAGGGCAGATAGTAGTTACGTGGAGGCCTGATACCTAAAGCCTGGCTTATTATTGTATACTTATTTTCCCCATCAGAAAAAAAAGTTTGTGAAGTATATAATGTTCCAATCCAAAGAGGATCTATTAGGGTGAAATGTGCATTCTTGTTAATAAATTAATGTGCATGGTTTAAAATGGCATTTCTAGCAGGAAAGTCTGCAGACAGCCTGGTTAGAATCAGAGTGTATGGCACATCTGTAGTAAGCCAGCATGATCAGTCAAGAGACAGCACTCAATAATGGCAACATCCAGAATACCTTTGTTTGCCTTTTGTCACCTTCCCAGAGAGGAAGGATAGTGAGCTGCTGCAGGATTTTTACATTTTATTGTTATTAGTTAGAGAAGCAATTCTAGGTCACCCATAATGGTGACTGTGTGAAGAATGGTTATGATTTTTTTTTTTACTTTTAAAATAAAATTTTGGAGTTCTTGATGTTGTACTTTGGAAAATAATGCTTTAATACATGCAGCCATTTTAGAATATAGTCTTTAATGTCAGGAGTAATGGAAATGTGAAGGTCTCTTGGGTGAGAGTTTACCATAGGAGATAATAAGAGTCAATCATATANATCATGGCATCTGAACCAAGTGTAAAAATGCTGGAGAGTCTGTTTGGAGAGAACTGATTTAATATTTGTCATAAATTGTGGGAGCACTGTGTCCTTCTTTTCACCTCTCTGAAGTGGAGCTCTGTTTGGCAGATTAATATATGTATGACCATGACATCCTGGCCCATTATGCCAGGCTTGAACTTTTTAATAAGAGCAGTGTATTGGGACTTTGTTTTGAAGCTATACTTTGTAGAGAGATGCTTGCTTGTTACCACGGTGCTCTTTAGAAGTAAGGGTGCTTTTGCCTTCCTATTTTCCAAGCACTTTTGTTCCTGAGTTTAAAAAATAAATGTTGAGAGTTGAGCTTGATAAACATTCTTTAGGCAGATGTCTTCATTTGTTTAGCAAGCTGTGGAAAAGCATAATCCGAGATTAAAAAACTCATTACTTCAAAATGTGTTTCCTGGATTAAGTTTTGAACACTTGTTGAAATTTTCATAACTACAAGTATACAATCATTACAATTTGGAGTTAGACTTGCATTACTAATGCTTCAGTAGATTAGCATTTGTGTGTGTGTGTGTGTGTGTGTGTGTGTGTGTGTGTGTGTGTGTGTTCTCTAAGTAGACTCCTACTTCCAGTTGATTTAAGACTTTGGTGTTCCCTTAAGAGAACAGAGTATTGAGGTGGTACATAGGCCTTTGCATTACTTNTACCTATCTAGAATCCTAGTGTGCTGCTTTTAGTGCACAAAGGTTTGTTTTACTAAGAAAAAGACTTTTAGAGCTGTTTTGTAGCTATAATTTTCATCTCAACTAGTGTTCAATTGGGAATTAAATGAAATTATTGGTGATAGTGAATGAAAGCCAGAGTAGATAGGAGTTGAATGGTATGTGTTCTCCAGGCTCTTTTCAAATAACAGTGCTTTAATATTAAATTTAGAGTTAGGAGACCCATTGAATCTATTTCCCCCCCCTCATATTTTTTTTATTAAAATTTTTTTACTTTATTTTGTGTGTATGGGCGTTCTAACTGCATGTATGTCTGTGTACCCACATGTATGCCTGGAGCCAAGAGGCCAGAAGAGGTCATCAAATAAATCCTGGAACAAGATAGAGTTATAGATGGTTATAAGCTGTCATGTAGGTTCTGGGACTCAAACCCAGGTCCTCTGGGAGAACAAGTTCTTTTAACCAGCAAGCTCTCCAGCCCATATTTATATCCATTCTAATACACTTGAGNTTAGCTGCTCTCTGCTGCATTTGAAACACTCCTTATCAGTTGTAAAAGTGCTTTCTTAATACTGCAGTTCTTTATGGCCAAGGTAAAGGTATATTCGGTATTTTCTTAGACTTAGGAAGAGTACTCATGTGGAATTGATATGTCTGGTTTGCTGTGGTTGATTTCTTGGTGACTAGACTACCCATAACCAGTGGTTAAATGATGAGTTGCATTTAAGGAGCATTAAGGGACACAGAGACACAAAGTGCTGTAGCATAGTAGGGGTCAGCTTTGAGTTAAGCAGGAAGACTAAACTCTCTTACTATGAGCTATAGTCCTCTCATTGAAAATGGGAATGTTGCCAGGGTGGTGGTGGCACACGCCTTTAATCCCAGCACTCAGGAGGCACAGGCAGATCTCTGAGTTTGAGGCCAGCCTGATCTACAGAGTGAGTTCCAGGACAGCCAGGGCTATTTGTTACGTGGAGAAACCCTGTCTTGAAGAACCAAACAAAAAAGAAGAGAAAATGGAAATGAGAATGTTGTCAGGGAGCGCAGTGCAGACTCATTCCACTTTTCTAGCTCTTTAGCACTGATATCAGTTAAAAGTCGGGGGAATGGAGATCAGATGGAATAGGTAGAGTCTAAACACTGATGGCTTGGTTGGAATAGGGAATGGCTTAGTATCTAAGGCCATCTGTGGTTGGACTTCTCAGTACAGCCCTTTTTGGTTGTGGGTGAGAGGTTGTGTGTAAATTGCTGCCTCAAGCCTACAGAGCCCTAGTGACTGGAACAGAAAAAAATGTACCCGTGGATCTGCCTTTGAAAGAAGATTCATTACCACCTAGCCCATTCAAGACCCAAGAGGAAAGCACATGTTTCCTATAACCAGAAAATTCTTCAAAGAAATGAGGANGTGGTTCCTTATGCTTGCNCTGATCTTTCAGAGAGGAGTGGAGAGTATAGTTTTCCTCTGACTACGTGCCTTGAAAGGATTGAAAATACCTTTACCATGAAGACATAGGCATTCANCATTTGAAACTACAGTAAAATCAATTCAATTTCCAGAAGGAAATTTCTGATCCCCTTGAACATTCATGTTAAGTCCTCTTGCTCTTAACCCTCTAACATCAACAGAGAAGAGGAAACCATGTTGTATCGTCTTCACATTTGGAATGTGTGGGCTGTGCTGCAGTCCTTAAGAGTTCATCAGGACAGAAGACATTCTGTGGGAGACTTCTGGGATTGGCATTTGTTGCTCTGGTATTTTACTGGAATAACTTTCATATAAGTTGTAATGTAAAAGTCACATGCTCATCCAATGAGGTCTAAACAATGAAGACTCTTGGGAAGGGTGCTGGGTGATTATGTAGTGTCTGCTTTAGATGCCTAAGGAGAAGGTAGTTCCTTAGCTATGCTTTGCTGAGGGATCTCGTGGGTCAAGGGTGCATTTTTAGATCATCTATTGGGATCTNAGGTCTTCTTAGGCTTTCTTGCCCAATCACTCTTGACAAGGCCGATGTTGCTGCTATTCCTACTGGCAACAACAGTTGAGGATTGAATAGCGTAGGATTAGAAATAAATTAAAACAACCAGGTTCTTAATGTCTGGTCTCGATTATTATTTTGTAGGACCTTAGAACCCTGTCTTNATTTTGTTTCATGTCTTTTAATCATGAAGACGGAGCTGAACGTATTCTAAATATTTAAGTATTTATTAAACAAGCCTAAGGTTTTGTTTTTTCCATAGTCACTTTCCAATAGACTGTGAGGTACGTGTGTGTGTGTGTGTGTGTGTGTTGGTTAATCTTTTCTGTTTTCAATTTCAGCGGATCCTATTAAGATCCTAATGCCGTCGCTGTCTCCTACGATGGAACAAGGGAACATTGTGAAGTGGCTGAAAAAGGAAGGTGAGCAACATGTCNCTGATGTCTTCCCAGCTTGCTTATTTAATCATTTTGTTCTCATTGTACCATGTATTTGATGTAATTCATGATGTAAAGGAAGCAGATGTGTTTCTTTGCTGGTTGGTGTAAATTTATGTAAACAAAACCTTCCCATATTGGTGTATCTGAGTTTTCTGGGTTAAACCATGTCTTTTCCCTTTCACATAGTGGTGAATGTTTCAGGGCTTTCCCTTTGAACATCTAGTGCTTTTCATGGCTTTTGGTTTCAAAGTCATTATCATTCTGCTTAATTTATAACCTTATTATACTTTTATGTGTCTGCATGTTTTCCTGGAGCTAGGGAAGTTGGAGGTGCTTTCATTAGAAAGAACAAATAAATAAGAATATAAGGAAAACTTAAAAAAGAAACAGTGGAGTATGCATGGTTTGTTAGTTCCTGGGCCCTAAGGCTCTGTAATTAAAACTGATAGAATCTTCAAAACACTGACTGCTAGAGCTGAGTAGACAATGGGGTAGTAAATACTCAGAGATGTTTTGAGTTTGAAAACCACAATGTTAGACTCATTTGTGTTGTGTCAAGACTAAATTACCTATAAGTCAGATACCATATAAAAATAAAAACATTTGTTGCAAGTACTAGGAAAAAGCTTGATAGATTCCTCTACAGCTGATAGTGTTGTGAATTCCCGGCCTCTCAGAATCCATAGGCAAGAATGGGAGCAAGTGTTAAATTTGCTGAAAAAATGCTTAGCAGTTAAGAGCACTGGCTGTTCTTCCTGGGGAAGAACTCAGCTTTGAGTCCCAGCACCCACAAGGCAGTTCACAACTGTNTGTAACTCCAGTTCCAGTAAATCCAACACTTTCTTCTGGCCTCCATGGGCATCAGGAACACAAGTGTTCAGACAAAACATTCATACACATAAAACAAAATAATAATAATAATAATGATAATAATGTGTTTGTATAACAGAAAACATGGTAAGCCAAATAAAAAGAATCTAGTGACAAATTGAAAAAAGAATATTTGTAGCTTGTATCACGAAGTATGAATACTCCTAAAAAATTCAATAAATGAACAGGTGGGTTACAGAAAAAAGATTACAAATTGCTNTTAAATATGGATCAAAAGATGTTTAATCTGTGTGCTGGTAAAGTAAGCAAATAAGTGCTACTGAAATATCATGTTTCACTGTTATAAACAGAAATGTAGAAGTTTGACATTTGACCTGTGGATAGAATGGTNGAAGTAGGTACTCTGAAATACTCACGAGTGCAGAATAGTCTAAATGCCAAGAATCTACAGTGTCTAGAAAGATTATGTTTATATTTCCTCTTTGGCCCAGCAACTCTAGTTCTAGGGACTTATCTCGGTGTGACACTGGTAAAAATAAAACAAAATATACCACATGTGAGGCTATTTATTACACCCCTGTTTACAGTAACAAAATGGAGGCAGCCCAAATGGTGGTCAGGATGAGAGCTGTTGGTTAACTTTTACGGTGTCTGTAGCTGTTATAAAGAAGTGAATAGTAAGTGGGTAGAGTCAGTGCCAGAGCACCGCCTAGCAGGTGAGAGGCCCTGGACTCAGCACCCAGGAAAGGATAAGAGAAAAGCATAAAAACAGCAAGTGGTTGTGATGGAGAGGACAGGGTCGGGGAGACAGAAAGGCCAAAAGGTAGATGTCTCTGAGTAGAGCTTTGTTTTCTCCCTTGACTTTGGAAACATGTGTATTTTATATGATCTCAAAACAAGATTAAAATGTGGAAGAGCCATAATATTGAGTCAAATTGAAACAGGTGAACCTGATCATGTATCTGGTTGCCGGTACGGCTATTTTAAATGTCAATAAATTTGCCTATAAATACCTAATAAACTCTAGCTGAAGGAACTCCAAATGCAGTCCTGAGGATGAGTGNTCACATTGTGATGGTTGGGTTGGTGGTGTGAATGTCAGGCTCATATATGTATTTTACAGAATATTTCAGAGGGGTAGTAGTTGAGGTCATGGATCTGGAACCTGGACTTTGGTGTGGGTCACAGACAAAACAGATGAACAGTAGCAGAGGTTAAAGAAAGACCCCGGGACAGTAATTTTCAAGGCCTTTCCTGGAAATGTATGGAAACAAGGACCAACCTAGAAGTCATGAGTACTACCGTAAAGCATCCCNCTTTAGTCTCTTAGGTCCCAGTGCCCACTGAAGTGAGTGAAGCTCCGTTGCNCATGACCACTGCTAGAGCAGGAAGTATGCCTGGGAACCTAGAGTTCCCTGTTAGTTCCGGAGGCGAAGACACAATCAAAAACTTAAAGAGGGCATTTTATAGACTTCAGGAGCCAAAGATGGGGTAGTTTAAGGATCAGTAAGGATGATGAACAGTGTTTGAGTGTACACTAAGTGTATTTGAACCCTAAGTTCTCAGTAATACTAAAACCTAATAGTAATTGAAAAACTTCAGAGGATTCTAGGAAATTAGCTCATTTTAAAACTAATAATAAATGGAAAGACTCAACTGTCCCTTCCCATCTTTCCTCTGAACTGTAGCTGAAGGTAACACGTGATCAATAAGAAGAAATGTCTCATTGTTGGCATACCTCAGCTGTTAAAAGTGTAAAGGTCATTGTAATGTCTGTATGTCACTATTTTAGAGTCTGTTGTGAAATAATAGATGTAGCTAGTNATCATCGGTGGCTGTTAGCATCATGATAAGAGAGGCAGCCGGGTAGTCTGTGCTTCCTGGTGTTAATATTCCCCACCTTGCATGAAGTGGTCCTGTCAGAAAAGTGAACTGAGTGTTTTTAGTCTAAGCCTGCCATGTTCAGGATGCCAGTGAGAAGTGGAACTTATTTCATGACCCCGTGAGGAGTGGTCAACAAGCCACAGACTGGGACTGCTGCAGGCCGGTTTCTTAAACACATACATTTCAAGAGTGGCATGCAGGGAGGCTGACCTACACCATAAAAGACCTAAGAGGCTCAGGCTGTATGCAGACCTTATTTTATTATGATCCAGGCAACCAGAAGAGACATCTTAAAGCTGGCTGGAATTTGAATGCTATGA
>LZPO01009448.1:3947-16579 GCA_001675575.1 Neotoma lepida
CTGACCCACTACATCTGGTTCTATTCCTTCCTTGAGATAGTTCTCTACTAATATAGATAGTCTGCTTGGAGAACTTTTGGCATCATCTTATAGGACACCATTTTTGCTTGTGGCAGCCGATAGCAGGTAAGCTTTAGGCATAGACCATAAATACTGTTCTCACATGTGGTTGACTCTTTGTTTCATTTTTATCTTTAAAACAAACTCAAAACTATCAGAGACAAAAATATGGTGTTTTCACTGCCTCATTAAAAGTTAAAATATTTTATTCTTATAATAGCATTATTTTAAGAATGTAATACAGTAAGATACTTTACACATTGTTTCTCACTTATTTGTAACTCAATAAACTTTAATTCCCTGAAAGAATGCTCTCCTCCAGTATCCAATTTTTCTGTGCCAGAACTCAGATGGTCCTGGGTCAGAATTCTAGAAGATGTATACTGCGAATTAATTGATTCCATAGGTTCTACTGCTGAAGGGAGGGAAGTTTCTCATTTGGACTGCAATCTCATCTGTGGAAATGGAACGGCCAAGCAATNCAGACCATCTCTCTCTCACTGAACCTCATCGGCATGCTGTGGGGTTCACCCCTTCAGCATCCCTGGATTTCCATGTCAGTGGCCCATCAGCTTTCTTTCTGTCAGCAAGGCAAATAGCACTTTTGATCCTGATTACCTGGATTAATACTGAAAATCCTCTTCAGGTTGATGTCCCAGAGAAATTGAAAAAGTTCCCTGTCCATTTGAAATGACTTCAACAGTGAGGCTGGAACAAAAGAGCCATAGCTTTGACAATCGTCGCCCCTTTTTTGTCCTTCGGAGTCCAATTAAATAAATGATGACGTGATCTTTTGTTGATTGTCAGTGGATCTGGCTTTCACTTTTAGTCAGCCCACACATCATGTGGCCTTTCAAATTCTGTCCTCACCCTTTCTGTTGTCCATAAATACGATGGAAGTGGGAGTTGAAAAGAGTAGGCTTAAGAATAAAATAAATAGTCAGAGTTCTCTAAGCGTTTGTCATATTCTTCACAAGTCACCTTTTCTCTCTGTGAAAAATAATTATGCCACTGACTTTACCTTGTCAAGATCATCGAGCATTTGAATGCTACAGGAGACTTCTTTTCAGTAAGACATTTTAAGAGGACTTTTTCTCATTTTCACTTCCATCCCTATCTTTAAAGCACACAGCTTCCATTTAAACAACAAGAAACATGTTTTTTTTTTTAAACTGGAAATTGGTTTGGGAAAAGTAGATACTTGAAAGCAGAAGTGTATTGTCTGCTTCTGAGAGACTAGCGAGGCCACCCTCTCCATCTGTAGGCACCGTCTGGTCTGGTAATGAATGTGTCTACACTACCCAGGTTATAGGAGACACCATCTTTTTNACTGACAAGTAGAANTCCTTGACTCAAGGAGAAATACACATCAAGGGGACATCAGATAGCAGATGGCAATGTGCAGAGAGTGATGGATAAAGATTCTGGAACATTCACCCATAGCAGTCAGCAATATAGATCTATATGCAGAAGTACATTTCAGTATCACCCACATATAGCTAGCAACTCTGTAACAAAGGAAGAAGATGAAATAGTCCCTGGCCGGGGCATAGATGTCCCAAGACCTGGGGAAGAGAAAAATTTGTCACTCATTTTTCCTTCACCTTTAATTCAGATGGAAATGGTGACTTTCTCTTGGTATGTGTCAGGAGGACTAAGAGTAAAATAACCAAGGAGAGCTAAGAAACACTTGTGAGACTTTCATATTCATCAATTGCCCTTCCAAAAATGTTACTAGACAAAGTTTAATAAGAATTTTTGATTGCATAGCTGTGTTTTTAAGACAAAGAGAAACTTCCAATCAAGAGGAAGCCAGAAATCAGGAGCTGAGCACCCTCAAGGACCAAACCTCAACTGCCCCTTGGGACGGGAGACAAAACTTGGGCTCTATAGCTGGGAAGCCACGTAACTTGGTCTAAAATAAGAACCATATACTTAGGACAATATGGCCTAAGAAAAAATTTTATATATATATATATTATATATATATATATATATATATATCTTAGCAGAGATAGACTATGGAACAAACCTGGATACGTTTGTTCTTCATTTTATATTGTTTGAGAATTTCATACATGCATAGAATATGTTTTTAAATCTACCCTCATCTCCTCCCTTCCAATTACTCCCTTATTCACCCACCACCATTTTTCTCTCCCAACTTCACGTGCTCTTCTTTTTTTAAAACCCATCAAGTCTACTTAGTGTCGCTAATACGTAAATGAGTGTCAGGCCATGGACCGGGGAATAGGTAGCCTCTTGGGGACAGGATCCTTGAGGAAAATGGACTCTCTCTCATCTAGCATCCATAATGTGCCAGTAGTGCTTCAGCTAGAGGTGAGATTTCATGAATCCCTCACTCTTCTATTCTGGGACTTTGGCTGGCTTGATCTTGTGTGGGTCTCGTGTGTGAAGTCAAGAAACCACGAAGGGACTACAGGGAGGTTTTCAAAGGAGGGAAGCCAGAATGCAAATGGTATGAAGGAGGTGGGGTGGAAATTCTGGTACAGGAAGGGTACCAGTGAGATAGGTAATAGGAAGGCAGGGTAGAAAAAATAGTATGGGCGGGATAACTAACAGCCATAGTGAAATCCACTATGGTAGAAGCTTCCTTAAATTTATACATAGATAAAAGGAGTTAAATGGGGACAATGACTTCTAGACATCATAGGTGCCAGGTAGGGATTACCTCTTTTTGTGCTGTTGGTAAGTAGATTCCCATAGACCCACCAAACATTACAGGCAATCACCATGGCTCTTGGTTATCCTTCAGAANGTGATAGTANGACCTTAATGCTGAAGACAACATGTACTTGAGTCACAGGGCNTGGAGAAACCAAGCTAGTACTGACCCAAAAGTTTCATCTGTCCTGTCTAGCTTTCATAAGGCTAGAAGGTACTATGCCACTATGCATGCTATNGTGGGAGAAAAATCATGAACAGTCTTACCTAGCTGTGAACCCAGTGACTGGCCTGATGTGTCCACTGGTGTAGTAGTGGCATGGCCATCATGACAGTTATGAGTAACATCACTTTCTGATAGAGTTCATGCCAACTTTGTGAGATGGAGTGCATTCCTGGTACTGTTAACTAAGCNAAGAACCTGTGGCTGGATAGGTCACAGACCCCAGAACAGAACAGGACCTACTATTATTTAGTTATCAATAAGGTATCTTTCAATATTCATCAGAGATGTTTATTTTTGCAGTAGATGGCAAGTAGTACAGAGACCCACAGCTGGTCAAAATGCAGACAATAAGAGACTGTGGGATGCTCATCCGAAATGGGACATCCATATCATATCCCCAGGACAATTCAAAGATCATTCAAGATGAGGGGATTGAAATATTGTAAGCAGCAGAGGTAGTGAGTGATTGCAGTGAAACTGTATATGAATACAAGTTATATTTCTTTTTAAGAAATCTTCATGTAAATTGTCACACATTGCTGGTACATTAAATTTACCACGAATTTTTTTCTTTACTGAGGAATCTTATGTGGGTTTTTTTATTTTCCGGTGAAATATTTAAAAATTGATCTTTTAATGTGAATAAAGCCTCATCCATTCATTCAAGTAATTGAATTTTTTAAACTATCAATTGTGTTTTTATTTTGACTATTCTGTGAGAAACATTGAGCTTCCATTCCATTCAAAACAACTGTCCTTTTGTGCATTCTATATTTGCTTCATATAACATTTCAGCTTTAGACAGAGACTTCAATGGAAACACCAGCAAATTTCGAGCATTGAGAAAGTTGACTTACAGGGGATAAGTTTTCAAAGTCAGCAAACAAAGCGTGGATTTTGTCACAGCGTCTTCACATCTTTATAGTTAGTCATTTATTCCCTTTCCCACAGCCCTCCTCCCTACTGCCCCCCTTCCATCTGACTCCCTCCCTCCCCTCCTTCCCTCAACAAGTCTGCACTTCTGCCTTCTTATTACGTGTGTCTTATCTTCCTTTATATTCCTCACCTCCCATAACATTTCTTCCTTACCTNCCATTACCCCCTCNTAATTTCATNACCTATGCACTATACTCAGNGGTATAGAAATATACCACACACATATATGTACATAACTTCAAATTCTGCCTCTAACTTTATTAATCTGGTTTTACTCTCCCTTTCATTGGCTTGTCTAGAGGTTTACAAATTTTGCTTATTTTTTTTCAAGACAAAAAAACTTTAAGAGAATCAGCTCTATGTAATTTTCTTTGAGTTTTCCAGTTCATTGCTTTCTTGCCTGATCTGTTATTTCTTACTCTTGAATGTGCTTGGATTTGGAGTGTTCTTGTTTGCTNTAACTTAGAGGTGTATTGTTGGGTTATTTGATGTCATCCTGATTTTTTAGATGTAATCACTCAGAGCTATAAACTTTCATCTTTAAACTGTCTTAGCTATGTCACAGAGGCTCTGGTAAGTTGTGTTTTAGTTTTTGCTTATTCCTAGGACTTTTGGGGTATTTTTCCTGTATATAGTTTTTAGTCCAGTTAGCCAGTCTGTGTCTCTTCATTGGTGAGTTGAGTCTATTTGCAGGTAAGATGTTTATTGAGAGATATTTGCCAACTCGTCATTTTATTGATTGTTTTTCTACTTGGTTGTATTATTGTCGGTTCTTTATTTTGTTCCTTATTATTATCAGGGCTTTTCTGGTTCACTGTTGGATTTGATGGATTCCTTCCCAACTTTCCATTGTTTGTCCATTCCCTTCATGAAATCTGTTCTTTTGTGTTCTCTTGTGACTGAAACTGTCCTTCTCTTTGGTATATAGTACTCGTTTAAGTATCTTCTGCAGTGGGGGCTTGATTATAAAGAACTTCCTTAATTTGCACCTTTCTAGAAATGCACTTAATTCTCCTCTAGTTTTAAAAAGATAGATTTGTTGGCTAATCTTGGCTCCATTTACCATCATAAATAGTCTTCCTTCTTTTCCCAGCTTTGGTGGTTTCAAATAAGAGCTCTGTTGTTTTCTGANGTTTGCCTTTGTAGGTAATTGGTATTTCGCCCCCCTACAGTTTTCAATATTGTTTCTTTGTTTTGTATTTTTGACATCTTGACGGCAGTATGCCTTCAAATAACAGGTTCTCTCTCAAGATAGTGCACAGCTGCGACTTTCTGAGTCAGACNGTGTGACAAAATGGGATTTCTTTTAGCCCCTGACCCATCTGGGAGANGAAGCNCTGACACACAAAACCTGCTGCTGGATTTGACTTGTGAGGGTGTNTGGCTTTCANGTGACTCATCTTCAGGAGACAGGTTCTGAGTGGACACTGCAGTGAGGAAGTGTGTGCCTAGGCTNTGTCCAGCTGTTGAGGTANTGTGTGCCTGGACTGTGTGCATCTAACCCCTCTGTGTGNTGCGTCTTTCTTTATGCTCTTCTTTAGTCCTTTCACATCTTTCATGAATTTCTAAATAATTTTTTTGAATTTCTTTTTTTGGANTAGGGTCTATTGTTCCTTATTCTGAATCTCTCCTTTGCTGGCTCACCCAAAGGGATCTTCTGGTGTGCCATCTTCCCTGGAAGTCAAGGAGCACTTTCAGATGCTTACTATATTCCAGCANTTGTCTTATGTGCCAGAAAATCAGAAGTGAAAACAATAGCAAGGTTTGGTTGTCATGGAGTTTACATTCATTCAAAATGCCACCCACTCCCTAGTATCACGTGGAAGATATTTTTAAAAGGCACCTGTGCATTCAAAAACACAAAAAANTTGAGCCAAGGCTATTTTCTTTAAATAGTTTATAATTTTGCATAAGATTTTATAGAGATTATAAAAATTTCTAATCAAGATTAGAACTATACTTTCTCCATATTATCACAGTTTTCCTAGTGAACTAGTGATACCTGAGCAATTTTGGCCAACCTACTAAAACACGAGGAATATCAAGCAGCTACATTTAGTACAATGTGTCACTTTATTAGGTACTTGCATCTTATGGGAAAAAGAAATGAATGGAATGTTAAGGGTTTGGGTTCCTACAGTCTACTTCAAGGTGGCTAAAANTTTTTTTGAATGTTCAGGAGCAGGGCTCTGTCTGTTTTGTTCATTTATTTTTATTTATTCCCTAGCATGCAGCATAGTTCCTGGCATGACATAAGTGCTCAGTAAATATTGATGGAATATCATGCAGTGAATGAATGCCCATGGCAAGTCAGCTTAAGCAAACTGTGTCACAAACGCCCAGGCAAAAGAAAAATCAAACCAAAGTCAATTGCATCTTTTCTTACTGCAGTCTGGGAGACCAGAGACAATGAACTTGAACACAGGAATATATGTTATATCCTTTAAGTGAAAACTTCATATGAATTAATAGTTATTAATAGCATAATATTAATATAACTAATAACATAATTGATAGAATTAATGATTATTATATTTTATGATTAATGATTAATATAATTTAATATATAATACTCAGAATTAATTCTTTTTCTATTATTTATTGAATAATAAGAATAGAAAACTATATGTCTGACCATACTTGCCAATTAGAGTCACTCACGGAGTGATCCGTTCTGGGGATTAAGTGGATAAGGCAGTGTGAATAACATAAAAAAATTAAATACAATTGCTGCTAACTTTGATAAAAAAANACCTTTAGCATTTGCTGATCTCTTTATTATTTTTCCTTTTTGGTGGTAATTTGAACTCTGGATCATCCTAAAACAAGGTAAATTTAAAATTGTATTTGTGCCAGAGAATTCAGTCTGCATTTTTCAGTCAGGAATGATCTTATTGTAATCTGAATTAAGATCCANTTAATCAAAAAAAAAAAAAGAAAGAAAGGAAGGAAGAAAGAAACAAAGAAAGCCCTGAGAGGCCAAAGAGCTGATCTTTTAACTTCCTGGGTAAGGGTGGAGCACATGGGATTGTGGGCAGCATNGATAGGTCCCAGTCATCTTTTCTGTTTCACAGGGGGTGAGATGAGGAAGACCACAGCTCCCAGCCAGCAGTGTAATAGTAGACANTGCTTCAGGGCTGGAACACATCGTTTAAAAACCTTAGAATGACAAAGGTCCTCAATAAACACCGAAGGACATCACAATTGGCTTAAACATAAAAATTATTAGAACTGATTTGGACCTTAAACTGATTTCGGCTTTACAAGAGGACACTGGTGATAAATCATATGCATGGAGCCGTGCCACAATGTAGACTGCCCAGAAGAGAGCAAGAAATGGGAGGCTAAGGCATCCCCATAGGATGCTAAAGCAAATAGGTTGTTCAAGCCAAAACAAACAGTGAAATTGGTGATGTAAGCTANTTACCCAGAAGGGGTTTAAGAGGAAGAGAATACATGTATATGACTTAGGCTTTAATTCCTATGTTGTAAAAGCCAAACATTCCCCCAAAATAGCATGGAGAAAGAAAGTTGGGGNGAGTCCTAGGGAGTTACTTATGAGGGAAGGGAAAACTGATCTGAGGTACTCTGGACGTCATTTTTGTAGTGGCTCAAGTGTGGAATTACATCTTAACTTCTCTAGATGACCCGGTGTAAACACATGGACTAGTGACCAGACTCATTGTGCAATCACATAGAGTTTTTTTCTTTCCATTTGAAACTATGGGAAACAGAATTCAAATATTTTCACAGCCTCTTATCATTGCCCTGTTGTCATGACCAAATACACACTGAGTTTTTAATTATTAGCAATCTGACTAATGCATGATAGCAAAGTCTGTTTGCTAATTGGGATGAAATGCATTTTATCATTAACAAATTGAAACAATATTGTGTCTGCCTGCTACATTATTTGTTTTTTTTTCCTTTTCCTGTCCTAATGTGAAAACACCATTAGTTTAGCACTATTTGATTATCATCTGCTCTCCAAGTTACAGAAGAATTTCCAAGGAACCAAATATTGTGATAGGATGTCCTCAGTATCTTGAGCTCTACTCATTAATTTTGGAAATTAAATGGCTATGCTTATTAATGTGAGCTTTCACCACTCGCCACGCTTTCAAAGCTGAGCTGAGAAACTGGCATGACATGAATCCACACTGGGAAAATGTGAATAATGTTAGTGTTCTTTTTCCCTCGATGGGGGAGTGATTCTTCAAGGGCAAACCAAATTGTTTCTGTTCTATATGCATAGGTCGGAGAGAAGCAGCTTATCAAAAAGACAGGAAATAAGGGAGCAGGGTAGCTATTAAGGAACTTCAATTTAGAATCTTTGAATTCGTTGTGCTCAACCTATTGCTTATGGCGGCGCATCTGAAAATCACAGAAATCAATATCAGAGGGGTTTAAGGGTGCACAGCTGGATGGCCCCGTCTGTTGATTCCAATTCTTCAAAGTCTGTGCACTGGGACCTGGGAGGAGGTCAGGCGTATGCATTACTGGGCTTAAATGAATTTGAGTTTAGGACACCTTTCCAGGATATGGCCNGACAATGGGTTTTTGTGTCACCAATTCTGTTCTCTGTTTAAATAAATGAATCTTCAACACAGAGACAGAAAACATGTAACAGAATGTTCTTTGATTTTTACCATGTGTGAATGCTGACACAACCCAGAAGGGACGTAATCTCAGAAGAGNGAGGGGGAAAAAAGGAACAGCAATGAATGGCGAACTCCAACTCTTCTTTAAAAATAGATTGATCTTACTTTGGTTTATCTGTGTGTGTATGTCTGTGTGTATGACTATAACTATGCAGGTATCTATGGAGGCNGTAAGANGGCGTTGGATCCCCTGGNTCTGGAGTTACTGTGCTTGTGAGCTGCTTGACATGAGTGCTGGGAACAGAACTCAGTACTTCTGCAAAATCCACAAGTGCTCTTAACCACCCAGTACTCTCTCCAGCCCCTTTCTCTTCTGAAATAGTTTTTTTTGTTGTTGTTGTTGGGTTTGTTTGTTTCGAAATCTACAGTATTGCAAAGCAAGTTCATTGGTCTTACCTGGCCTTACCTTAAGCTGACAGGCAGTAGCCAGGAGCCACTTGAGCAATTTTATCTAATACACTCTCTGCTGTCTTTGCATTTCACCTGCTCATTCACGTCATCTTCTTCCTTAAAGGAAGGAGACTGCCTTCTTCTGTTGGGTCTCCCTGCACTTGGGCGATGCACTGGTGAAGCCATTTTCTTTGCTATACACCAGACCCTTTTATTATTTATGTCACTGAAGTATGCTGAGGAACTAAAATTTCATAATTGGTCAGAATAATCCTTGAGCTCCTGTGTGCTGACTCTTTTTTTCATTTCTTTTCTTTTAATGCTCATAAAAATCTATTCCTGTTGCTGGTATTGCAACCAAATCAGAAATTACTTGACAATTNATTTCTGGAATTAGCATATCCGGTTCACACTGGATAGTCCATGCCACTTGGNAAAANTTGTTTAAATTTCTCATACAGCATAATAAACATGATTATGTGTATATATTCATGAAGAGATGTATGAATGTCATCAGTTTATCATATATGCAGATGAGTATAATAAAATGCACAGATGTAAAGGGGATTTTGCAGTGTTTTCTAATTATGTAAAAGAGAACCATATGGTTGAATATCCAAATATGAGTGTAATATAATGTCTCTTCTTTACAAAAGAGATAATTAAAACTCAGATGGGTGCCTCAAGTCATATATTAAGATACAAATTATAATGTATACTAATATACTCTGAATCTAAGNCTGGTGATCTCAATTGCTTATAGAAAAGATTAAATGCACTAGACTGCAGTAAGCACCATAAAATTTATTTGTACAAACTAATATTTATTGACTAGGTTAGTGGTTACAAAATATTCNTTGGGCATATTGGTAGCTGCTGCTTCTCATGAGCTTCTGTCCCTCACATTACTTACATGGGTCCAAGGACTGACCTAACTGTGTCAGTGAGGGAACAGATGGCCGACACTGAAGNAAGGACAGACATACAAATAGAAATNCTGGGGTTGGGTAGGTGAGGCTCTCTGCTAGACCACAGCACAGGACCCAGAAGCCCAGTATATTTATTATATATAGTTGAGCAGAGAGGCAGAGTTATTGCATACAGATAACAAGGAGGCAGGGTTATTATAAACAGCTGAATGAGGAGGGAGGTTTAACTAATCTTGGTAGACCCAGCCTCTGCAAGGGAGCAGTCTTCAGGCTGTAAACTGAGGTGGCAAAAAACTATAGTGAACATGTTCTGCACACACTATCAATATCCACACACTGTCCCAAGGAAGTGTTGGGACACTATTTCCCATGGGTTTAAGGCATTGGTAGCCTTGTCCAACAATACACATTCACTCAGGACTTGACTTGTTTCTTACAGGCTTCTCCTCCGGAGCAGACTTTTGTGTTGCAGCTCATTTCTTGTCTTTCAAAAGAGAGAATTTAGACAAATATAGTACTGGGAGCTACACCCCAGAGCACACACTGTACTAGAAAAAGAAAACACCTTAGTTTTCATCCTGATTATCTTTTTTTACTTAAAAGAATTTTAAACATTTTATTTTACTTTTATTTATGTGTTAAATATGTGTGTGTGTGAGCAAGTGCNTGTGGATAGCCACAGAGGCAGACGCAGTGTTCTGTCTCCTGTAGCCGGAGTTACAGGAGATTATAGCAGATTATAGCTGTTCAGCAGAGTGGCTTGGGAGTCTAAATCTGGTACTCTGCAAGGCCGCAACAATTCTTAATGATTAAGCCATCTCCTCAGCCCCAAGACAGATTTGGGTTTGGTTTTTATTTTGTTTTAAGGCAGAGTCTCACTATGTAGCTCTGGCTGGATTGGGACCAGGCGTGCCTTGTACACATTCAAGTCCACTTGCCTCTGCCTCCCAGATGCTAGGATTAAAAATATATACCACCATGTCAAGCTTGGATATCTGCCATATTTGTATTTTACCCTGTTTTTGAAAGTATTTTAGTTGTTCAGTGAACAGAGTGAAGACATGTCCAAAAACAAACACTAATTTTGAGCATGAGATTTTAGAAAACATTGTCCAGAAATTATGGAAATTGTCTCTTATTTTTATGTTTTGTGTTCATGTGCGCACTCATATGTGTGCAGTTTTATGTACATACCTGTGCTTGATTGCATGTGTGTGGAGGTCAGAGATTGCTGTCAGAGGTCTTTCTATCACTCTCTACTTTATTTTTTAAGAACAAACTCACTGAATCTGGAGCTTACCAATTGTACTAGGCTGATTGGTCAGTGATCTCTATAGATCTCTTGCTCAGATTCCTCAGTNCTGGGATTCCAGGCCCACACTACCACATCTGTCAGCTTCATGTGCTTTCTGGGGGATCAAACTCAGGTTCTTANGCTTGCTTGGCAAGTACTTTCCCTACAGTCATCTTCCTCAGCCCCACAAATTGCCTTTTATTAAGGCAATGGATACCATAAGGTCTATAGACTATAGAACCTTGGAGTCACACCTGTACCACAGTTTAGTAGTATCAGGATGAAAGAAATTCTAGGATTTCCAAAAAAGAAGGAACATGGGCAAGGTGTAGTGGGCTGGAATCTCTCTCACTCCTAGGCAAGTCTACTGCTTGGAATTTGTGATCCAGAGAGTTTTCCAAACTGGCAAGGAAAAGTTGCTTCCACCAGTTCACCTGTGGTTTTCTCCTTTAAGGTACAGGTCTGAGGACATGTAGGATTTGTGCTTTGCAAATCTTCTTGCCATATCATGGTTTGATACAGTTTACCTGCTCTGTGAGTCAAAAGACAATTTGGAAAGCTATTTATTTACATTTTTAAGGCTGAAAAAATTTCATTGTTAGAATTTATATTTCAGTAGAGACAACATCTGTGATTCTTTCCTCTTATTCTAGCTGTTTATTCTTTAATATGTNTAAATCAGTAGATATATAGCTGACACTGTGCTATTGCTACATAGAGTTTATTATCTACCCAGGAAATGATTTAATTACATAATTAAAGTAAGTGCAATTTAGCTTCTTTAGTTGTGTCTTCATTTAAATAAAATACTATTTTTGATTTAATTATTGTCCAGTTCATAGGGGAGTATACCTGAGTTTACCTACTATGGAAGAGAAAATATTGACTTAGCAATGTACCTTTTGATTTTTAGATAATGACATAGCTACTCAAGATGACATCCAATTTTTATATCTTCTGTAATGAAGTGTGACACTTTAATAAAATTATGGCTACAGAATGTAGCCGGGAATGGTTCTGATATCCCAGAAAGCATGTACAACTCAAAAGGAGTTGTGTATCTTCTTCAAAACCTTCCCCTCCTGAGTTAGATCAGCTATCTCATACAACCTATAGACTATGTAAAGATGACAGAAAAACAAAACACAAGGGACCAGGGTCTCTAAGGACCACTAACTCCTTTGCAGCCCATGCCTTTGGAGTTTANTTACTTGGGCATGATACACGTATTTTTCTTGGTTAAAACATTTCTATTTTGAGTCTCCTGTTGCTACATAAATTATCTTCTTCTCATAAATTAAATAAACAAGAATTTAAACCCCTCAGAGAGAAATGATGGCTGGAATACTGAATATTTTAAGCTTTAGAGTTTTTAAATGATCAGACTTTGCCACATTTCTTATATAACACCTCACATTTTACAGAGTTCTCTAGATGTGAACTTACTTGAT
>LZPO01009449.1:0-20459 GCA_001675575.1 Neotoma lepida
GTATGTCTGACTCCCTCCATGTCTTATTGGCATCTCAGAAAGACCCGTGCTTCTGCTCTCAAACCAGAAAAACTTGCACCACTCCAAATCTTGCCCAACTACTTCCTGTGTGTGTCTCTCTCTCTTCCGGGATGTCCTTTGATGCTCTATGATTACTTNCTGTCAACTAATTGACCCAAGGTTAATTTTATTTAATCAATGCAAATGCAAACTCAGAGTTCACAATATCATCAAATATCCCCCAGCAACCATTACTGTCACTCCAACAGATTTCCATTTCTTTCAGATAAAAACAAGATCTTAGTTTATTTAGAACTTTCTCATACAAAGCTCAGCCTGTAGTAAATATATACAATATATCTAATAAAATTTCTCTTCCTCCATTTTGATATGGAAAACATTTGTAATATAAGCTGATATGATAATTTGTAGGTATGATGTGATGTGTGATAGATATAGGCATTAATAATCACTGGAACTATTTCATTCTACTTCATTTTATTGAGTGGAAAACTCTACTGATCATGTTCATAGTTACTGATCACTTTAAACATAATAAATGAATCAAAAACTTCAGTGCACACAATTCTAGCATTTCAGAAAGCTCTAAGAAGTCACAATGAAATATTCTTCCCAAGAGGACTTATTAAATTGTAACTACTACTGCCATTTAAAATATTAACTCAACCGCTAACTATCCTTAATGATCTGACTGCATATACAACACCAACCAAATAGAAAGTTAATTGCAGTAGAAACAAAGCTAAGCTACATATAAGCATAAATGGAGATGTTATAAAATATTGATGTTGTAAAGAAAGCATGTTTGAGAGAATATATGACAACAACTTCTATAAATATAGTCTGTATTAAAAAAAAAATTCAGGAAACTTTCCCAGGGCTGATGGGTATCGGAAACACCTTTTCATTAGTGTCCTGAGGATTTATTTATAATACACAACTACACCAATAACCTATATTTTTTGAGAGTCACTTGAACTACCATGAATGACCAACCATTTAAACAGAGGTTCCTCATGCCTGATACCAGGGGTTTTGTTAGTCTCTGGTTCTTGTGGGGGGCATTGTCAGCCCAAGTGTTTTAACTTCCTTTAAGACTGTGTGTGTGTGTGTGTGTGTGTGTGTGTATGTATGTTTTTGTGTCTGTGTCTTAATGTGTCTGTATGTTTGTATGCATACACTTATGTGTATTATGTATAATTTTAGGTAAATATAAAATAATATGATTCCTTGAAGTTTTATCCAACTAGCTTGATGACATNAGCCCCTATTCTGTCCTTCTCCTTCTTACTGGCCTCCTTCCCTCCTCCCCATTTGGAGCTCTATCCCTGTTTTTATTCTTTTGAGGGAGAATTCTCACCTGTATCCTGCTATTCATCTCCCACCAAGCCCACCCGCCCCCAGCTTTAGTTCTTTAATATGTCCATGTTTTCTGTGGTTACTTGATGTTGCACATTCACACATGAGGATTTGGAACTAGTAGCTGCAGTTGAGAGTGAACATGTGGCATTTATTTTTCTGGGTCTTGCTTACTTCAGTCAATACAATCTTTTCTAGGTCCATCCACTACCTACAAATTTCATTATGTCATTTTTTTACAACTGAATAGTACTCTATTGTGTATATGTACACTTTGTTATCTCAAGCTTTGGTCACTACCAGTGATCATTAAGACCAAATAAACATAAACCCAGAAAGGTGCTAGCACACTATCTAAATCCAAAGACAGCAGTTTGCAGCAAACTTATTGTGGAAAGGGATTCTACATCCCTCTGTCACTATCTTTTTTCTCTCAAGTGAAACATTAAGGTCCAAAATGACTTGAAATTAGTGCTTCAGCAAGAGGAAATACCAAATTTAGAAAGGTTAAATATTCAAAAGGGGAGAGAAGACAATAATCTAGTCACTAAACTTTATAAATGAATTTTATTTACTTTACTTGGGAAACAGGTTTTTGCTCATAGTAAGACCTCAAGTATTACTTCCAGAGGAAAATGGGAATTTTAGGACTCAAATCATGCTCATGTAACAACACTCTAGTCACTTNTAATGAATCACATTCAGAATCACAACATGGAAGACCAATGCATCTATAAAATACACGTCACCCAAAAGCTCACAGTATGCAGGACTGAGGCAGGTTTCCAGAAGGCAAATCCGTAATTCAGAACATTCAAGGGAAAAAAATCACTAAAATCCTCCTGATAATCTTCCAGAGAAGTCTCAAGACTTAATAAATCTCAAATTTGAATTGAATGTGTTTTGGTTCTATAATTTATCATCTATGCATTCAAATTCTTCCTTGTAAGGCTGATATATTTTGACAAGACAAATAAGAAAATATGAAAAATGAATATAACAAACAAAAATTAGATAAAAGAGTGTGTTATTTTTCCTTATGTTTTAGAAAATAGATAGCATTTCATTATACTATGAAATAATATCTAAAAATAACATGCCATTTTATTATATTAATCATTTTGTTTATTGGAAGAATATTAAATTAATAATTGATAAAATAAATTTCTCCTGTTTAAAAGTGCTGAGTGTTTTAATTCCAATCAATATCTACTCTAAAATGAAAGTGNAATAGGGTGTACAGTCTGAGAGCCGGTTCTGGAAAGTAGGTTACTCCTGCATNGTATTCAGACATTTGAAAGGGCTTTTCCCCCTAAATAACACACTATTTGGCATTATTTTCATTCTTTTATGTGAAATTTGACCCAAATTTGCTGTCTTATTTCTATAAAATTCTTTTGATATCTCACTTGAAAGAAAAAAATAATGAGAGAGAGAAGTAGAATCTTTTCCACTGTAAATAAGCTACAGACTGGCATCTTTTGATAGTGCTTTATGATGTGCAAATCTTGATGATGTACTATTTTATTTAAATTACAGAATCCCAGATCTATGACAGGTATTAAAATAATTATTCAGTTTGCAAACTTACTACATGAGAAAATACATATTATTCCTTAGATTACTATACAATCCTTTGAAGAATAATAGAAGAAAGATAGTTAATTGCCAGAGATTGAGCAATCATGACTCTTAAAACAACAAAGAGTAGATAATGACCCTCAGAGAGGGCTCCAGGGATGCTTAAATCTTAAACTGTCAGAATACCATCACTGTTTCTCCTTGAGTGGTGTTTTTAAATGAAACATTTCCTTCTTGTTTGTTCTTTCTTGTATGATACCAGTTATGTGTCCTTTAAATTGGTTCATTAAAATCCATTTGCTTTAAAGCTAATTCAGTATCAGAAAATCCATTCACATGCTCTACCACACAATAAGCTAAGAGAAAATCCAATGTCAATCTCAATAGACATCAAATAAAAACAACAAGAAAATACCATTCATCACAAAAAAATAATGCCCAAATTATTAAAATTTTCTCTGGAAGTATCAATAATGAAAGAAATGACACATATATGCTGAAATTGAAATGCAAAACTCCATGACTTGCAGTCATAATTCTGTTTTCCTACAAATATAGACAAGATTATATANAATAAATCCTAAGAAAATTCTTTAATGGCTCTGGTTACAAAATTAAAGCTGAAAACCAGTATTACTCCTCTGTTTAACAAATTATCAGCTAGAAAATATGAAAAGAAAAACTTTATTTGCAATATAAGAGGGCACAATATCTAAAATATACTTTTAAATTATGAAAGACTGTTAAAAAACATTGTAATTTGGAATAATTTTATTTTTATAGTAAAACTGAAAATTTTAATGCATAATGATGTGACTCTTTTTAAACTTTTAAAAAATGATAACAAGATTTCTTTAAAAAATAAAGTGGGAATAACCAGGAAAGGATTAAATGAATTAATGCATCCTACCAGATAATAAAATATATTTTTAATCCATAAGAATTAACTTACCTTTCCTGTGTAGATATGTGATAGGCAAATAAAAAGGAAATAATATGTATTTGAAACAATATGAAACTATAATTCANAGTAGCTATGGATTTCAATTGGTAACAGAAAAAGATTTATTTAATGACATTTCTATAATCTGTTTGAATTTAGAAAAAGTAAAACTAAATTCCTTCCTTTATTAAATAAGTTTGTGTAAAAAGATTTGTTGTAAATTGATTTCATAAAAATCATTTTTATTTTGCTATACAGGGTTGCAAAAAGTCATTTCATGCAGTTATATAAGGTACTATAAGCATACACTCCACTTCCTGTCATTCCCCCTTCTCTTCGCTCTTCCTATACTCATTTGTCATCTGTGCTCCCTTAGGTAGTTGCACTTCTGNTTTTATTTTATATGTACATATGTGATTTTGTGGGTCTGTGAAGAATAGAACCCANGCTGAAGAGATGATGTGGTAGTTATCCATTTCTGAGACATGGTTGGCTAATTAATATGATGACCTCTAACTGAGTTCATTTTCCTGTAAGAAAAATACATTTGAATCTTGCAGTACAATATGTACTGGTAAACAAATAATAAAATCCAGATGTAACAAAGAATTAAATTGATAAGTTCAACCTTGAGTCTGGTCAAAATAGAATTTAAACTGACATGAGAACTGACATTTGACAAAGTAGGAAAAAAATTAAATGCATATGATTTTGTAAATGGTTATTCTTTTTTTAAGATTTTATTTATTTATTTCATCTATATGAGTGCTCCATCTGCATGTACCCCTTTATTCCAGAAGAGGGCATCAGTACACACTACAGATGGTTGTTAGCCACCCTGCAGCTGCTGGGAATTGAACTCAGGACCTCTGCAAGAGCAGACAGTGCTCTTAACCACGGAGCCATCTCTCCAGCCCATAATTGGTTATTCTTAACCCGTAAAACTAATAATGAAAAGGGCTGGAAGGATGGCTCAGTGGTTAAGTGAATTACTGCTTTTGCAGAGGACTCAAGTTCAGTTCACAGAACCATNTCAGACAGCCCACAACTGCCTGTAACTGGCTTCAGCGGGATCCAACATTTCTGGCATCCACAGACACCTGAACTCATGTGCATACCCACAAACAGATGCATACATGTGCCTAATTAAATTGTTATTTAAAAAAAAAACTAATGATGAATACAGAAATTCCAAACTAAACAAATAAAATAAGACAAAACACAAAAGTATAAAATGAAATGGAGAAATCTTTGTCTTAACATATTGTGATTAATCTAAACAACGATTAACCTAAACAATTTTTATTTCTTATAATTGAAATGAAAAACTATCTCTGTGTTGCACTGGCTTGCAGAAATTCTCAAGAGGCTTTTATATACATAAAAAGGACTATGGCACATGCCATCTTTATCATCTTTCCTGTGTAACACATGAAAANAGAGTGGGAGAGAAAATTAAAATAAAATACAAAGTCTGTACATACTTTTGAAAAATAAAGAGAATTTGCAAATTCACACACAGAGTTGAATTCATCTTGATTANTATCTCATATGTGTTTGAGTAGAGACAAAGTTGCCAAGGGAAACTAACAGCTAGTACAAATGGATAGATGCAGCAGTTTTCTTTTTATTTTTCTATGCCTGCATGCATTTCTGGACTGTTCTATATCAGTAAATGATATAACAAAGTCATTATTAATAAAAGTTTTATAAGCTACTTATTTTTATTGTGACATACTAATTGTTCTTGGATAAAATGTGATATTTTGATTTATTTATACATAGTAGCACGATAAACCAGATCTATTAGACTATCTGCCACTTTATGAATTTATCATCTTTCCTATGCTAAGAGCATTCANAATTCTCTTTTTACTATTTTGAAATATGCATTTCAATGTTCACTATAGTTTTTTCACTGTGTAAGAACACACCAGGACAGCATTTTTTAATGCCATGCCTTACATCATCAATATTGAAAATTCATTTGACCATAAACAATATAAAACTACTAACTCTTCCACATAAAATGTTTATAAGTTTATCACAATGTGAAGACCATATCTAGGAGCTGATTCCCTCACTTTTCTACTATAGGCCTTCCCATGCTTAGAATTTTTCTGGTCTCAATTGGTGCTAGCACTAATATGCAATAGCTCTATTTGAGGGCTACAGGATGTCTACACNGAAAACAAGAGGTAAATGCAACAGTAAGTACTTGCTAGAACACAACAGGGTCCACAAGACAGTAGTGATGAAAACAGCAAGGGTTTATGTTTTTTAATCTTGAGGGATATTATTTCCCAGGCACTGAGAGGCCAGGAAAAAAGCAGGAACTCTCATGGAAAATATAATATTTCATCGTACTTCATTAAAATCCAATCTTTCTTTCTCACTTTGCAGATTCACACACATTTAGTATTATTGATTCAGGGGTGTTGTCTTTCAAAATGAATGGGGCCATGATCCTAGCCAAATGGAACTATGGGAAATGNCGATTTACTATGGAGAAATTACTTGCAATTTCTTCATATCACTTCATCAAGCCATCACCTGATGTTTGTTCTAAAATAAGCACTTATTTCAATAATACTGTTATTCTCAACATTCAATTTCCACAACTCCTGAAAAAACTAGAAAATATAACAGTTTATGCTATTGATATTTATTTGTTAAATAGTTGAGCCAAATTAAGACTACATGGGATTNTCCAAACATTCTTCCTCTCAGATCCACCATTTCCAGATCACCCCAAGAATTTTTCTATAGTCTTCCTCTTATCCATTGCTAAGAGTTTCCACCATTTAAATTTGAGAAATTAAATACAGAAACACTTTTCAAATGGGAAATAAATTAGTTGGCCTTCTTTTATTAGCTGTAGTGTATTTTAACAACTATCCTATTTGTATTTTAATATGACTATATATGGTATGTGTAAGCCCCCAAAAAAGGGCAGAATAGTTTTTTTATCCCATTATTGAGAAAGACCAAAGAAACGATACATCTGTCTACAACGTCTCCATGAGCTATGAAGCTCTTTGATAGTGGCTTTCTTCATTATGTTTTGTGTTAGATTCTCTTTACATTTCCAAGCCTGAGTCTCCCCAGGGCAAGAAGATTATCACAGTATTTACACAAATCAGTAGGACAAAATCCTGTACAAACAATGATTGAGAGGCAGCTAACGNCCATCTTTTAAGACAGCAAATCCAGGAAGCCAAGCTTCTAACAACACTTGCCATGGTGTTAACAAACATGCATGACAGCTTATTAATATGGCTTTGACAAAGTATTTACCACTGTCTCTCAAAATAAAGATAAAGCGGCATGAAAATGGGCATTAAATTTTGCAACAAACTATATGCATTGAATGTTAAAGATTTGTGGTCAAATTTGAAAGGAAAGAGCATAAAAGATACATATTCTATCAGTCAAGAATAATTTCTTTTGATACCTGGCAGGAAATCAGGTAGGTAGCCCTCAGATCTTCTCTCTCTGTTCCCCTAGAACCAATCCCCTAGTTTCATCTCCAGATCTGCAGCAGAACATNTTTGGCAGCCTTCCCTGGCACCTGCTCCCATCTCCTGTGGGTCCCACAAAACCTCCCATTTTTACCTCCTTCCCCACATTGGTTGCTCTTTACCAGCCCCCAAATCCGGCAGGCTCCCCTTCTGACTCACACATATCGATCAGAAAACCAGGTAGGCTGCCTTCAGACTTCTCCTCTCTCTCTCTCTCTCTCTGTTTCCCCAGGCCCAATCCTCCAGTCTCATCTCCAGCTCTGCAGCAGAACACCTGTGGCAGTCCCTCACCACACTCCCATCTCCAGTAGATCACACAGATCTTCTCCCTTCTGATCTTCCCCCCAACTTGTTGATTTGTCCCAGACCTCAACTCTAGCATGCACCCCCTGATAACTTAGGGACCACTCCTCCCAGGGCAACAAGTANGATGAAGCTTGACCCACATCTCTCCTACCATTCTTAAGATCCAGTCCCCCCAGTTTCATCCACAGATTGGTAGCAGGAAATCTGCTGTGATCTCTCTGACCTTTCCTCTCTAATCCCATCCCCAATGAATCACAAAGATCTTCTCCTGCTGTGGGATGGTCTTTCTGTACATTGTGAATATGTGTTGCTAATGTTGGTNAATAAACTGTTTTGGCCTATGGCAACACAGGATATAACCAAGTGGGACATCCAAGAGAGAAACAGAGAGTANAAAGGCAGAGTCAAAAAAAGATGCTGCCGGCCACCAGGAGAGCAAGATACAATGGAATACAGGTAAAGCCACAAGACATGTGTCGAAACATATATTAAGAGAAATGAGTCTATTTAAGATGTAAGAGCTAGTTAGTAATAAGCCTGAACCATAGACCAAATAGTTTGTAATTAATATAAGCCTCTGTGTGTTTATTTGGGACCTAGTAGCTGCCGGACACAAGAAAACTTATAGCTCCATCCTCCAATCTTCCTTCTCCTGACTCATCCCAGTATTCTTGGCCTCCAACACCACCAGGCATTCACAGTGAACACATCAGCTGAGCAAACCTGGAAAACAGGCAACACACAGTCATCAAACTCTCCTAAAATCCAGGGAGAAAACAGAAGGCAAAGAACAAAACACCCAATCAAGAAGACAAACCCAGAAATTAGCAACTAGACCAATAACCATCCCAAACCTAGATGCCTAAACACCATCATAAAAATAGAATCAATAACAGCCAGGACAATATATCTCCACTAGAGCACAAGTATTCTACCTCAGCAGGCCCTGACTAGTTCAACATAGCTGAAATACAAAAATAAATAAATAAATAAATAAATAAATAAATAAATAAATAAATACCTGAAAGCCAATGATACAAAGATGAAAGAGGTCCTTAAAAAGGAAATTAACAAATTCCTTAAATAAATCCAGGACAACACAACAGTGTGAGGAAATGAATAAATTCTTTAAGAAAAGCAGAAAAATACAAACAAAAAATTGGAGGAAATGGATAAANTCCTTAAAGAAATTCAAGAAAACACAAACAAGCAGTTGAAGGAAATGAATAAAACTGTTCAAGACTGGAAAATGAAAATAGAAACAATAAAGAAAACACAATCAGAGGAAATTCTGGAAATTAAAAGTTTAGGAATTCAAGCTGGAACCAGAATACAAGAGATGGAAAAAATAATCTCACATGTTGAAGATATGATAGAAGAAATGGATACAGCCATCAAAGAAAGTGTTAAATCTAAAANCTCTTGACACACAACATCCAGGAAATCTTGGAAACTATGAAAAGAACAAACCTAAGAATAATGGAAATAGTGGAAAAAGAGGAACCCAGCTCAAAGACCCAGAAAATATTTTTGACAAAATCATAGAAGAAAAATTTCTTAATCTAAAGAAAAAGATGCCTGTAAGAGTACAATAAGCATACAGAACATGAAATAGATTAAACCAGAAAAGGAAGTCACCTTGACACATAATAATCAAAGCAATTAACATACAGAAAAAGGAAGAATATTAAAAGCGGCAAGGGGAAAAAACAAGTAACATATAAGGGATGAACTATTACAATTCACCTGACCTCTCCATGAAAACTCTAAAGTCCAGAAGGGCCTGGACAGATGTGCTGCAGACTCTAAGAGACCTCAGATGCCAGCCTGGATTACTATACCCAACAAAACTTTCAATCACCATACATGGAGAAAACAAGATATTCGATGATAAAAATCAAATTTAAACAACATATATCTAAAAATACAGCCCTATGGATGTTAGAAGGAAAACTCCAACCTAAGGAGATTAACTACACTTATGAAAACACAGGAAATCAATAATCTCACACCAACAAAATCAAAAGAAGGGAAGTACACACACACACACACACACACACACACACACACACCTCAATATCAAGAATAAACATTACCTCAGGGTAAAGGGTTGGAAAAGTACATTCCAAGCAAATGGACCTAAGAAGCAAACTGGTGTAGCCATTTTAATATCTAATAAAATAGACTTCACACCAAAACTAATCAAAAGAGAAAGGGAAGGACACTGCATACTCATCAAAGAAAAATTCACCAAGATGACATTGATAACATTTCAATTCCTAACATTTATGCCCCAAAAATAAGCACATCCAAGTTTGTAAAAGAAACACTACTACAGCTTAAGTCACATATTAAACCTCACACTCTGATCGTGGGAGACATCAGTTCCCCTCTCTCACCAAAGGATAGGTCATCCAGACAAAAACTAAACAGAGACATACTGGAGCTAACAGACATTATAAACCAAATAAACTTCACAAATATTTACAGAATACTTTACACAAATGCAAAGAATATATTTTCTTCTCTGCACCTCATATAACTTTCACCATGATTGACCACATACTCAGACACAAAGCAAGTCTCAATAGACACAAGAAAATTGAAATAACTCCCTACATCTTATCAGACCACTGTGGATTAAAGGTGGTTATCAACCACAACAGAAAGCTTACAAACTTAGAGAAACTGAAGAACTTCCTACTGAATGAAAAATGAGTCAAGACAGAAATAAAGAAATTAAAGACTTTCAAGAATTCAATGAAAATGAATACATAGCATACCCAAACTTGTAAAACACAGTGAAAGTGGTACTAAGAGGAAAGTTCATAGCACTGAGTGAATCAAATTCATACTATTTTACATTTTAAAAAATGGAGAAATCTCACACTATCAACTTAACAGAGCACATGAAAGCCCTTGAACAAGAAGAAATCACACCCAAGAGTAGTAGACAGCAAGAAATAATCAAACTGAAGGCTGAAATCAATAAAATAGAAACAAAGGACAATATAAAGAACCAATGAAACAACAGGTTTCTTCTTGAAAAAAATCAAGAAGATAGACAAGCTCTTATCCAAACTAACTAAAAGGCAGAGAGAGAATATCCAAATTAACAAAATCATAAACAAAAAGGGAGACATAACAACAGACAATAAAGAAATCCAGAGAATCATTAAGGACATAGTTTTAAAAAAACCTGTATTCTATCAAGTTGGACAATCTAAAAGAAGTGGATGATTTTCTCTATAGGTACCACTTACCAAAGTTATTTCAAAATCAGATAAACAATTTAAATACACCTGTAACCCCTAGTGAAATAGAAACAATCATTAAAAGTCTTCCAACCAAAAAAAGCACAGGAACAGATGATTTTTTTAGTGCATAATTCTACCAGACTGTCAAAGAAAGGTTAATGCCAATACTCTTCAAATTATTCCACACAACAGAAACAGAAGGAACATTGCCCAATTCATTTTATGAGGCCACAGTTACCCTGACACACAAACCACACAAGATTCTATCAAAAAAATTACAGACAAATTTCCCTTATAAACATAGATGCAAAAATACTCAATAAAATACTTGCAGACCAAATCCTAGAACACATCAAAAAGGTCATCCACCATGATCAAGGTAGCTTAATTCCAGGATGGCTTAATATAATAAAAATCAGTAAATTTAATCCTCCATATAAACAAACTTCAAGAAGACAAACACATGATCATCTTATTAGATGCAGAAAAGGCCTTTGACAAAATCCAACACCGCTTCATTATAAAAGTAGTGGAGATATTATGCATACAAGGACATATCTCAACAGAATAAAGGCAATTTATGTCAAGCCAATAGCCAACATCAAGTTAAATGAAGAGAAACTTAAAGCAACTCCACCAAAATCAAGGACAAGACAAGGCTGTCCATTCTCTCCACATCTATTCAATATGGTGCTGAAACTTCTGTCTAGAGTAATAGGACAACTGAAAGAGATTAAGGAAATAAAAATTGGAAAGAAAGAAGTCAAATTTTCATTATTTGCAGATGATATGATAGTATATGTAATTGGCCCTAAAAATTCCACCAGGGAACTCCTACAGCTGATAAACNCTTTCATCAAAGTAGCTAGATACATTATTAACTCACAAAAATCAGTAATCCTAATATATACTATATTCTAGATAGATAGAGAGAGAGAGAGAGATGTATGTATATTCTATATACAAATGACAAAGTAACTGAGAAAGTAGCCATGGAAACAACCCTTCACAATAGCCTCAAACAATATAAAATGTCTTATGGTAACTCTAACCAAGCAAGTGAAAGACTTGTGTAAAAAACTTCAAGTCCTTGAAGAAAGAAATTAAAGATGATATCAGAAGATAAGTTTAACATAGTACAAGTGGCCATCGTATTAAAAGCAACTTACAGATTCAATGAAATCCCCATGAAAATTACAACACAATTCTTTACAGACATTGAAAGGAAAATTCTTGACTTCATATGGAGAAACAAAATACCCATGCTAGCTTAAGCAAAAACAATGCTGAACAATAAAAAAAAAAAAAAAAAAAAAAAAAAAAAAAAACCTGTTGGAGGTCTCACCATTCACAATTTCAAGTTGTACTATAAGGCTATAGTAATAAAAACCACATGGTATTGGCATAAAAACAAACACACTGAGAAATAGAATAAAGTTGAAAACCCAGACATAAATTCACCCATCTATGAATACCTGGTTTTTTTTTTTAATAAAGAAGCCAAAAATACTCACTGAAAAAATGACAGCATCTTCAACAAATGGTGCTGATCAAACTGAATACCTGCATGTAGAAGAATGCAAATAGATCCATAGTTTCATCATGCACAAAATTCAAATTAAGTGAATCAGATAACTCACCATAAAGCCAGATACATCAAACCTCATAGAAGAGAAAGTGGGGAATATCCTTGAANATATTGGCATAGGAGACAACTTTCTGAACAGAACACTGATAGTGCAAGCACTAAGATCAATAATTAAGAAGTGGGACCTCATGAAACTGAAAAGCTTCTGTAAGGCAGAGGACACTGTCAATAGGACAAAACAGCAGGCTATAGAATGGGAAAAGATTTTTACTGACTCCACAACTGATAGAGGGCTAATATCCAAAATATATAAAGAATTCAAGAAACAACTTATCAAAAAACAAGTAATCCAATTTAAAACTGGGGTACAGACACACCCAGTTTCTCTTTAGTCCCAGTTAGTGTGCTGAAGTTTGCAGCCACCCAGGGCTTTCTGCACCTGACCTTGGCCTCCAGCCACACAGCTGCTGTCCAGTCTATTTGTTGTAATTCCCATGGGTCACATGAGATAGATGAGGAGCTTGATGCTCCCTGAGTTGCATACTTCAACAAGCCAGACATCCATGTCTCGGAACTGCATCAAGGGAAGAACATACTTATTGGCTAAGATCTGGTTCCTGAGCCAAAAAGCACTGATGCTGCTTTGCAGGTGTGTAGATGGTTAAATGATTTTGTTAGTACTGTTCATATTTTGTAGGTTGTTAAGGACAAAGCAGGACCTCAAAGGAAATCTACTACTATGTCATTCAGGAACTTTGACCAACTTCAAATGAACTGGGAATCTGCACTCCAGAGAAAGTGGGACTCCACAAAGTATAAACTGCCCTCGATGGGCTTCCCAAGGATTCACTGCTATTGCAACTTGATTGAAACAGACACCTGGAAATGGTGTATTTGAACAAATTTCCCTTTGAGCATCAAATCATATAATAGTAACTTGGACTTTAATGAAGGGAAATTAATTTGAACTGAAAAAACAGTTGGGGTGGGTGGGGTTACAACCTAAACAGATAATTGTCAATAGAGGGAACTCAAATGATGAGAAACAGTTAAAGAAATGTTCAACATCCTTAGCCATCAGGGAAATGAAAATCAAAACTACTTTGGGGTTCCATCTTAAACCTGTCAGAATGGCTGAGATCAATAACACAGCTGACATCACATGCTGACAAAGTAGTGGAGCAAGGGGAATATTCCTCTATTGCTAGTGAGAATGCAAACTTACACAGCCACTGTGGAAATCAATGTGGAGGTTTCTTAGAAAGCTGTGAATTGATCTATTTCAAGATCCAGCTATACCATTCTTAGGCATATACCCAAAGGATGCTCCACCTACCACAAGGACACTTGCTCAATCATGTTGTAGCTCTACTCATAATAGCCAGAAACTAGAAATAACCTGTATGAACCTTAACAGAANAATGGATAAATAAAATGTGGTACATGTACATAGTGGACTGTTGCTCAGCTGTTTGAAAAAAATGACATCGTGAAATTTTCAGGTAAATGGATGGAACTAGAAAAAATTATCCTGAGTGAGGTAACCCAGACCCAGAAAGATAAATATGGTATGTATTCACTTATAAGTAGATATTAGCCATTAAGTAAATTATAACCAACCTACAGTCTGTAGAAAAAAATATCCTGAGTGAGATAACCCAGACCCAGAAAGATAAATATGATATGTATTCACTTATAAGTGGATATTAGCCATTAAGTATATTATAACCAACCTACAGACAGTAGACCCAGAGAAGTTAAGTAAAGAGGAGGGGTCTGAGGGATGGATGGATTTCCCTGGATGAGTGAAATAAAATAGATTTTACTTGCAGACTAGGAGCATCTGGGGTTGAAGCAGGGGACCAGGTAGGAGGATGAGGTAGAGGAGAAAGTACTGTCAGAGACAGCTGGAGTTGGGGGGGGGAGGAGACTTAGTGCAGGGGAAACTTCCTGGAATCTATGACAGTGATCCTAATGAGGACTCCTAGTAATGGGGGAATATAGTGTCTCAACTGGCCATCTCCTATTGCCAAGAGAGACTTCCAATGGCAGAACTGGGTGGCATTCAATGTTGACCAAGGGAGTCCCATGGAAATCTCCCAAACAACCCCAGGCTGTTACAAAGCGTTGCTCTCCACAAACTGACATCAGGGCCCATTGCTGAGGGACAAAACCCACACAATTTATTGAATATGGAGAAGTCAAGCTGGTGCCAACATGGAGCCTTCACCCCCATGTGGTATTCTCTTTGGCCAAGAAAGGTACTAACAAAAGAGAAATGTGTACACCAAGCCAACCACAAATCCTTTAACCTACAATCTGTCCTGACTACAAAATACACTACGGCAATGGTGGCACAGAAGTTGTGGGAGTAGCCAACCAATGCCTGGTTTGACCTAAGGCCAACTCCACAAGAAGGAGCCCATACCCAACATTACTAGGACAACCAGAGAGAGAGAGAGAGAGAAAGAAAGAGAGAGAGTAGATAGCCAAGGGATCTTAGAGGAAACCAAATACTACTAGTCTAGAAAAATCAATAAAATGGTTCCTAATGATATTCTGCTATACTCAAAGATCAGTGCCTTATCCAGTCATCATTAGAGAGGCTTTCTCGAGCAGAAGATGGGAATAGATGCAGAGATCCACAGCTAGATATGCAGAGAGAGTCTAAATGGGAGGTCTCCATCAAATCTCTCCCCCTAGAGCTCAGGAAGAAGAGGCAGAAATATTGTTAAAGACAGAGGAGATGGAGGACACTAGGAGAACAGGGCCCTCTAAATGAACTAAGCAAGTTAGATATTATCTCACAGATACTGAAGCAGCAAGCACAGGACCTACATGGTCTGCACCAGTTCCTCTGTGTATATATTACAGCTTTTAGCTTAGTGTTTTAATAGGACTCCTGACTATGAGAACAAATGGGTCTCTCANTCTTGTGTCTGTTCTTGGGACTATTTTCCTCCTGCTGATTTACCATGAACAACTTCAATATGATAGTTTTGTATTCATCTTATCACATTTTATTCTGTCCTGTTTGGTTATTGTCTTTTAGAAGCCTGTTCTTTCCTAATGTTCTTTCCTTTTCGGAGGGAGGGAACGGGAGAAGGAGACTGAGAGAAGCAGAGGGAGAGGAAACTATAATCTATCCAGATTGTATGAGAAAATAATCTATTTTCAATAAAAGGAAAAAAGCATTTTTTAAAAAAGGACAATGTCTTTATTAGTAGTACAAAGTGAGAAAAATTAAGATCATGCTAAACGACATCTAGATTACCGTGAAGAAAGACTCCATTCCTAACATCATTTGGTATGTTTTTTCTCAAAGAATTTTCACTGACAAAATTAACATGCGTTCAACCATTAAGTTGGAGTCTGATCTCATTTGAAGTTCACTCTTAATGTGTGATCCAACTATTACCACTAGATCTGTCCAGTTCTCCTGCTATCTCTAAACCCAAACAGCCAAGATTTCTTCCCCTACAATGTACTCTTTAAGTCCCTCTGAGCATCTGCCTTCCTGAAACATCCCAACTCACTTAGAATCATTACAAGTACTTACAGTACTGCTGTTCTTTCCTGTTGTATCGTTTTATAGCCAACATAGAAATGAATAGACAAACATGACATAGCTGAGCTTCAAGCTCCAATTTCACTCGTGCTTAGCTCCTTTCATATATAAGAGTGATAGCTCCATTTACCAAATATTAAATTCAAGAGACTGGTTTTTAAATTTCTCATACTACATATTTATTTGGGAGTGTCGAGGGGTGTGGGTCTGTGTATATGACTGAAGGTCAGAGGACAATTTGTGGGAGTCACTTCCTTCTTGTCCTACATTGTGGGTCCTGAGGTATGAACTCAGGTCACCTAACAGACTTGGCAGCAAGCACTTTTACCTACTGAGCCATCTCACTGGCCCAAAATATCATTTTTGATTTTCCAAAAGTATTACATTACCTAATGGAATAACAAAACTAAGTAAAACCAGGTTTATCCTTAAAGAGATGAGCATAAAACAAAACCAAAATGAAATCACAAATCTAAATGTAAAAATGTAATGATTATGTTATTTTTAGAAAGATATCTGACTTCTGTTCTTTACAGGTCTGAATGCAAAATAATACAGTTATGTTGACGTTTCTCAGCTGTTTACGAAACTGAACATACTCACATGATCCAGCAATCATGCTCCTTAGTATTTACCCAAAGGACTTGAAAATTTAACATCCCTACAAAAGTCCAGATGGTAGAATACCATTCAGTTCTATAAAGAAGTAAGCTGTCAAGCTATAAAAAGACACAGGGGTAACTTAAGTGCATAAGTAAAAGAAACCAACTTGGGAAAGCTACATGCCATATTGTTCCAACTATAACACATTCTGAGAAAAGCAAAATTTATTAGTCAGAAGAATATTAGTGGTTGAGAGAACAAGGGTTTGAGAGAAGGGCTGAGCGTCTGTAAAAGCAGTTCACAGAGTATGTTTAGGGTTGGGAAACTATTCTACATTCTATTATGGTGGTAAATATATGTCATTATAATTTGTTCAAATCAATATGCACAGAACTTGTAGCAAAGCCTAAAATGGATGATTTATGTTAAGATTCATCTTTTGTTTTTATTTTGGAATTGTTTTATTTTACATGCATGGGTTTTGTTTTGTTTTGTTTTGTTTTTGTTTTTGTTTTTTGCCTGCTTGTGTGTATGTGCATGCATACTTAGTGCCTATAAAGGTCAAAAGAGTGTATTGGTTCCCCTGGAACTGCAGTTATGAGTGGTTGTAAGCCATGTTTTGAGTGCTTGGAACTAGACCCAAGTCCTCTGTGAAAGCAACAGGTGCTATTAACCACTGAGCCAACTCTCCAGCCCCCGAGACTCTTAAATTGTTTTGTTTTATTTTATTTTATTTTGTTTTGTTTTGTGTGTGTATGTGTGTATATGTGTGTGCGCGTGCNTGCACATGAGTTCAGGTGTCCAGAGGAGAGCATCAGATTCTCTGAAGCTGGAGTTAGAGTTGGGTATGAGCTGAGAACAGAACTCAGCTCTTCTGCAAGAGCAATACTAATCTTAGCTACAGAGTCATCTTTCCAACCTGAATGAAACTTAATATAAACTATGAACTTGGCTGACATTTATGTGTCAGGGCAGATTCATTTTTGGGAGCAAATGCATCCCTCTGCTGTGAGATATTCTGTCTCAGTATTTTTTTTATTTTTTTTTAAGATTTTAATACAGGAGTAGTTTTTGAGGGAATACTGGTGGTTGTGGGGTTTTTCCCATCTTTTTTAAATAATGTCATTCAAAAAGAAAGATGGAATAAAGAATAAAGACTGAGAGAGATTGGCATCAAACACTAATGAGGTAAGGGGATTGGAATGGCAGAGGTGTATACTGACATTCAGTTTTGATGTAATACCAGAAGGGTGGGACAGGAATTTACAGAATGCATTGTCACTTAGGGATTTTTAAAGGGAACATCAATGATGGCGCTCCTTAAATCTCTTAAATCTATATGGAGACTTATTTAAAAGCATAAACACTCCTGTTATGATTAATACACTGTCCACAGTTTCATGAGTTAGTATGCACTGGCTGAGCTAGAGTGTCTTTCCATTACTATATACCAGGAGAAATTGGGAATGTTTGGAAGAGAAAAAAATGTATAGAGACATAAAAGTAAAGAAAGAAACCACGATTGACAAGAACCAGTCTGGACCACACGCTTACGTAGTATTTGGGTGCACAAAGTGTTGCTCAAGGAAACAAAGCCTGATACTAAAGGTACAACCATTCNCAGCAGGGTGTGACACTCTATGCAATGAAAACAGGCCCTGATTCATTGTGAAATGTGATCTGATTCCTCTGGCATGGTCGAGAATGTAAGGAGCAGGTTTGAAAGACGACAGTAATAGAAAACAGCAACATGCAGCCTCAGAAGACCATGGCTGCAGAGGGTCTTTTCTTCACATGCGAAAAAAAAATTGACTTTCTAAAAGGAAATCTATCTCAGAATTATCTTCTTTCCTTCACGTTGGACATCATCCAGTGTAAGAATGAGCACAATTCACAAGTGTGAAGGAACAACTCATTAAGAAGTTGTCAGGTAAGTACAAGCAGATTACAGTATTTCCAAAATTCTGTTCTGGGTGCCACTGATTTCAAGTCTCTGCTTGAAGAATTCAGAAAGCTACAAAAGCAATCCGCTTATCTACTAAAATATTTAAATCTACTGAGCTATGATCAGGACCTGTCGGCAGCCTGTCACCTCATCTGCACTGCAGATACTCTGGGCTTCACCAACGGACATCAAAGTCCCTGAACTATTTAGATTGATAAAATTGTTCTTCCTATTTTCTCTCTTTATAAAAATTCTTTTAGAGGAGTTAATTATTTTAGAAGGACAATGATAAATCACAAAGTATGGAAAGGAAAATTAACATGTTCCGTAAGACATTTATTTCTCCTTCTAAGCAATGACACTCACTAAAATCTGGTTCCTTACAAACGGTACTGAAGTAGAGTTGTACCTAACTATAAGCACAAACCTTGAGAGAATAATTACAGTGTTTTAGTTAGTATGAGACTACTGGAGATGGGGTTAAAAAGTGTCTGGTGTTAGAGGCCAGACACTTTGTTCACCTCAGTGAAACTTTCCCTGGGTTCTCAGCATCCTCTTAACTTACTATCTATGTAAGATTTTTCTAAATTAATTTTAGGTCCATATTCCTCTACATAACTTCAGATGTGCCNNTGGATTGTCATCTAAAGTGCATTAGAGGCATCTTTTCCTAGCACAAAAACAGCACACACTGTTACCAGACCCAGTCCAGTTGTTTCCCACACATAGGAAAAGGAGGTTGAGAAAGAAGGTGCTGGATAAGGAAGAGTCAGCTATCCTAGAAGAGAAAGCACTTTGAGGGAGCCCATTTTATAGGAGGCTGATTTGGTGGGTGTTCAGAGGCNTCAGGTTCCTTCTCCTACAAGTATGAGAGGCAGATGATAGTGTTTCGTCCTTCCCACCCAGTCATGAGATGTTTCTCGTTTTGAAAGATCTCAGAAGCAAAGATCATTATATATTTGGGTTATTTTGTCATTGGTTTGTTTGTTTGTTTGTTTAAGGATTGAGTAATTTAATTTTTTTAATGATTTTTTTAATTTTTTGTTTCCTTTTACATACCAACCCCTGCTCCCCCTCTTCCTCCTTTTCCCATTCCTCCCCACCTCCCCTCATCTCACTCCCATCCCCTCCTCATAGAGGGAAAGGCCTCCCTTGGGTAGTAAATACAGGCTGGCATACCAAGTTGGGGCCAGACCTAGGCCCTCCCCCCTGCANCAAAGCTGAGTAAAGCATCACACCATAGGGAATAGGTTCTAAAAGGCCAGTTCATNTACCAGGGATAAGTCCTGGTCTCATTGCCGGGAGACTCACAAACACATCAAACCATGCAACTTTCACCCNTATTCAGAGGGCCTAGTGCAGTCCCATGCAGGTTCTCCAGCTGTCAGTCCAGAGTCTATGAGCTCCCACTAGCTTAGGTCAGTTATCTCTGTGGTTTTCTTGACCCGCCTTGNTCCTATAATCCTTCCTCTCTCTCTTCAACTGAACTTCAGGATCTTGGCCAAGTGCTTGGCTGTGGTCTCTGCATCTGCTTCCATCAGTCACTGGATGTAGGTTCTATGATGACAATTAGGGCAGACACCAATCTGAGTGCAGGGGAAGGCTAATTCAAGTACCCTCTCCACCATTGCTATGAGTCTTACCTGGGGACAATCTTGTGAGTTCCTGGGGGTTTTCCCTAGCTGCAGATTTCTCCTTATCCCCTTAATGGTTCACTCTGTCAAGATATCTCTTTCACTGTGCTCCCTACCCATCTTTCTCCCAACT
>LZPO01009450.1:9438-20431 GCA_001675575.1 Neotoma lepida
ATCATCATCACCATCATCACCATCATCACCATCATCACCATCATCATCACCATCATCATCATCATCATCATCATCATCATCCTCATCATTATCTATGGGGCAAGTCAACTCCTGGCAAGAGGGAAGGCCAAGAAGCAAGAGGCAAGAAGATCTTCCTTCTGTCCTGTTCCACTGTTCTCATCTGGGCTGCTACCAGGAGGCATTGCCTACAGTTAGAATGGGTCTTCCCATATCCATCAAGAAAATTGGGATAGTTCCTCAGATGAGGCTCCATAGTCATTTGTGGCGAGTTGACCCCAAAACCAGTCGTGATGTATAATATGTGAAATATGAATCCATTTTAAAGAGTGCAGACATGTTTCCAACTTCGTGGACTTACCGGCCTTCTTATCTCCGGAACAAACATCTGGATTGCTGTGATTGCTATTTGTTCAGGTAATTATTCGTTGCTCCCGACTTTTTTCTGAGCATCACCTCCAGTTTCCATGCCCCAAAGAGGCACTGATATGGAAAGGAGGACTAGCAGACATGTAGGTCCCAGATCCAGGTCATACATGTGTGTGGGCACACAGTGTGCAGAAGCCAGAGGTCGACAAAAGGCTAGCCTGTCTCTTATACACATCTAGATGTGTATAAGAGACAGGTAGGTCCCAGATCCAGGTCATACATGTGTGTGGGCACACAGTGTGCAGAAGCCAGAGGTCGACAAAAGGCTAGCTTCTTCCACCATTTCTACTGTTACTGTTTTGAGACATTATCTCCTTGGGTCTGGAGCTCACTGATTAGTGGGCTTGCCTAGCCTGCCCAGGCTTTGCCTGCAGAGTGCTGGGGTTACAGACACAGGCCGTGGTAGCAGGGTTTCTGCATAGGTGCTNGGGATCCGAACTCATTTCCTCAGGCATGTGCAGCAGGCATTTTACCAACTGAGTGATTTTCAGCCCTTATTTTTGACACACCTGTAAAATTATTTATTTCAAAAAATTGGCAGGGACTAGAGGGGTGGCTCAATGGTTAAAAGCACAGGCTGCTCTTCCAGAGGACCTGGGTTCAGTTCCCAGCACCCACATGNCAGTTCACAACTGTCTGTAACTCCAGTTCCAGGGGATCTGGCATGCTTACACAGACATACATGNAGGCAAAACAGTAATACACATAAAAATAAATACACCTTAAAAAGTTAAAAAAAATAAAACTTCCTGATATAAGACTTATTGCCCTAACAATTTGATGGCACACAGTTCTGTGTCACTAAATATACTCACAGTATTGTGCTACCTGTGGAACCTTTTCATCATCCCCAGATAAACTATGCTCCCATTAAATACTAATTTTTCATCCCTTCTCTTCCCTTAACCCCTGGTAACCATCCCTCTACTCTGACGCTGAGTACTGTATATTAGCGGAATCAACTGTGTAGTATTTGTCTTATTTCTCTTAGCCTAACATCCCCTGGNTGTCACGTGGTAGCATAACATNCCCTGGNTGTCACGTGGTAGCATAACATTCCCTGGCTGTCACGTGGTAGCACATATAAAATTTCCTCCCTTTTAAATGCTGAATAACAATCTATTGTTTTTATTGGTCACATTTGGTTTATTAATTTAACTACCACATCACACTTGGGTTGCTTTTTCTTTTCAGTTTTTGTGAGTAATGTTGCTATGAACACGGCCAGGGAGATATCTCTTTGGGATGTGCTTTTAATTCTTTTGGGTATANGTTCATAATTAGAGTGGCAGGATCACATTTACNACCATATTTTTATATAGTTTTATCACTTTACATTCTACAATGAAGCATGTGGTTTCTATTATTTTCATACGCTTTTATTTCTTCTGTGATTTTTTTGTTTTTAATAGTAACCACCTCAATATTTGTGAGTTATCTAAACCTATTCTTTATTTATTTACTTTCGAGATATTGCCTTGCTGTGCAGCACGGTTGCCTCTAACTTGCCATCCTCTTGCCTCAGCCGCCCAAGCACTGAGATTACAGGTGGACCCCAGCATGTCTGATTTAGTAATTTTCAGTTGATAAAAGGAGCATGATAGTTCTCCTGCTGAAGACACAAAGGACATTTTCTTTGCCCTTCCCCAGTTCCTGGGCAGTCAGANTTCACCGACACACTTCAGAGATATTTATAAGCANTATACCCCACATGTAGTTAGGAATGACTTGACTCTTGATCTGAAGAAACACCTGCAAACATAATGGGAATCTGGAGGACTCCTCATTGTGGTCAATGGATCTTTCTCCCAGTCTTAACCACAATCCTAGGTCCAGTCTTGACGACTTACACATTTTATCAGTATTTGTTTTATAGCTTAAGTCTTTTGAGTTCTTATTCTTGACAATTAGACCTCACATCAGGAATATAATCTACCAATCTGTGGTGTGATTTTACACCTGACTTGGTTATTTGTCATGTACAGGTACCATTCAGGTTATTTTCTAAGTCAGTGTCACTCCAAATCTGCATGTGTTTTACTACCAAGCAGAGGACTTGAAAAAAATAATCTCCTATGCTTAGGCCACATCCTATACTCAGCATCAATATTTTTAAGAAGTTTGTTGTATAGTCAAAAGTGGAAAGTACTACTTTTAATCAATGTTTTTCACATACATTTGACTATTAGATATTGAATTAGATATTATATTGGAGAATTTCAATATATTATTTACCAGTGGCTGTGAGGAAAGGCTGTGTAGATGTTGGTCAAATAATCAAAGAACACACAATTCCAGTGAGACAGAAGGAATAGGAGATCTATTTGTACATCCTCATGGCTATAGGTAATAACACATTGCATATTTGAGAATTGCTAAAAAGTATATAAGTGTTCTCACTACATACATACACACAAAAGGTAAGTACACGAAGGAATGCACGTCAGATAGCTTGATTCTGCCACTATATATTGCATTCAGATATCAGCCCACCATGTTCTATACCACAAACAATTTTTTTCTTAGCTAAAACAAATAAGCAGGCAAACAAATACATACAGATGTCTGTGTCCAGGCTTGGATCTACCAAACTGGAGGGATTGACCTGGTGGTCCATATATTTAACAAGAACCCAGTGTTCCTATCACAGAGAAATTTGAAAGTTGCAATTCTGAAGTGAATACTTTAGTAGAGTGTGGCCCAGCATTCTTGTGCGGGTGACTGTCCCTTTGTAAAATGTAGGCCAGTGCCTATGGTATTTCCTTTACANGAACACACAGCATTTTAGAAATTGGGCCATCTGAGGAATCTATTATATATTCCACTGAGAGAGTACCACCACTTCATCTCCAATGTTGTTAGTTTTTATGTCCCTCCTTGCTTCACTCCTTCTCTGTAATGATTAGATTCTTAGACCATGATAGATCATGCTATCGACAGGCCTAGCTTCTTTCGGCATGGCTGTCTATGAAGACAGGGACATGTTAAGTTTTCTTGTTCATTGTTAGGCAAGCTTATGAACATTGTCATCACCATACATTACATAATCGTGTGGTTCAGGAGCATCCTGGGCTTTGAGAATTTAAGTTTAAACAGGTCCCAGACCCAACTGTATCAGTCCTGTTGGCTGTTTTTTTCATCTTTGTGTTTCCAGATAAGAAAAATTAGCCTCAGAGATGTATAGCCACTGATCTACAATCAGACAGGAAGTGACAAAGCTCAAGTTTGAACTGCAGCCTGGGAGCTTCCAATCTAGGACCTAAGAACATCTGTCAGGATTGAATGCCAGTACCCTGTCTTTCTGGGACACGCCATCTCTTTTCTCACTCACCACACTTGGATTTCCTCCCCTCCATGGACTCACACTGACTCTTGTGCCTCCCCACATGGCAGAGAGGCTGGTGGGCCCCCTGCCTGCTACAGTAGCCTTGGCAGTGGTCTCCAGACCCCTTACAGCTTGGTTTCTGCTGGTCCTATCAAGATTGCTGCCCTCCTCACTCAGCTCCCGGCCTATGAGCTGTGACAGGTGACAACNGAGGTAATTAGTACCAATCGTGGTGATATTTACCATGAGGTGGGGATTCCTGCTGAGAACTGATTGAGGCCAATTAATCTTTTCATGAGAGTCTACTGAACAGCTTGCCACCGCTGGGACACCGATAGGGCCACTCCTGACAAGCTGTTGTTTAGTGCCACTGCTTTGGGAGAACATTTTTTTTGTTTTTTTTTTTTTTTTTTTTTTGGTTTTGTTTTTGTCTTGTCACTGTGCAACCAAACAAAAAACACCATTAAAATGCCAAAAATTCTTTGTGAGTAGGTCTANCCCCTCAAATTAGATGAATTGTTATAGATTATTATGAAACAAAACAAAACAAAACAACAGTGCCCCTGTGGATTTTAACAAACACAGGAGTATTCTCATTTAGAACTTTCACACAGGAGCTAGGGAACACTCTTCTGAATTCAAGAAACATGAACTAAAATTCATATATGTTTTAATTTTACAGAAGGCTCATTGGGAGACATAATCATCTTAAGCAAAATGGCCACTTTTTGGAAGTTGAAAAAAAAGATGACGTAAGCTTTAAAAAAGTTTAAAAGTTTATTCATTAAATATGAATGAAAGATTTGAGATGCATGTACCCAGAGAGCCTTAAAATTCAAGGTTAAAATGCACACACACACACACACACACACACACACACACACACACACATGTTTTGACATTCTTGCTAACATCTACCTAGCAGCAAGGCCAGCAACAAGTTGATAACAATGCACTCATTCCTAGAAGTAACAGCCTCTGCCATCCACCACATGATGCATCAGAACATAGCTCAGGGGGGGTGCTATCCTGTCACTGAGCTACCATATGTCACAGGGCAGAACAGTGGCAGAATTTCCATTTCCTGGTTGTAAAGGCCACATTTGTTTGTTTCCATAACCAAACTAGTTTGTAGAAGAAAAGGGGGCTCTCATCCCTCCTATTCAACCCTCACAGTTAGTCATCAGAACAACTTTTTAAATTGAGTTTTTTAAAATAGGTTTAATTTTTCTAGGAAAGTTGTGGAGTCGGTTTCCATAAATACGATGCCAATTTCCTATTGTGACCATCTTGTTGTCCCTATGTTAACACAGAGAATTGTCAGAGCCAAGGAGACCATACGAGTATTCCTACTAACTAAAGCCCATACTTCATCCAGATGTTCTCAGCTGCACATCCAGTCCTTTTCCTGTTCGAGGACCCTAACCAGGAGTCCACATTANACTTGACCNCNATNTCTTTCCAGGCAGTGACAGTTATTCAGATTCCCACTGTTTTNNATACTCCCAACTCTCTTGATTTGGGTTTTACTTTTTTTCAAGAAAGAAGAAGAGCTCNGATCGACAGGAAGTGTGTAGGTAGTGTTAACTTCAATGCTTGTTCAGACATGAAGGATTAATAGGAGAAAGNAGAGAAGAATTCTGCATGTCACCAGTTTAATGCCTTCAAAAACACTTGGGTTTTCTAGAATGACTCTCTCAACCACATGAAAGCTATGCTAAGGGATGCAGCCACACAATTTCTCTAAATCCAGGGCTGGGGCTGCTCCACTTTTNCCAACCGACCATCTTCCTTGAAGTGCAGCCACAAATTAAATTTATTTTTATTGAAAAAGTGCTCAGTCCTTGCAAAGGGGCAAACACAGCATTCATAAATATGGCACTGCCCTCGCCCCCGCCTTCATAGAGTAGGCACATATAAAAAGACTCAACTTAGCTTATTACTCCTTCCCTGCACTGTAGCTAGAGAACCTCAAAGAGGAATGAGTTCAGTTACCAGTTTTCCGTCTCCTTTCCCGTCCTTTCCCTTCTATTGCCCCTTCTCTTTTCACCCTCCTTCTTTCCCCCTCTCTTCCCTTCTCCCCTCTTGACCTTTCTTTCTCCTGTTTTCAAGCACAATCATAAATAGGCTAATAGTCTGAAAAAATAGGAAGAAAATATCACCTCCATATGTCACTCAACAATCACGTATTAGTAAATTAAATTCCCACTTGGAGGATTCACCCCAACAGTCACAGGCTATCCCACATTAGATCATCATTACCAAGCCACTTAGGTCAGAAATGATAGCGGAACCATNGAGGAAAAAAGCAAAAGAAGAAACCCAAAGTATTTGACCATATGTGGACTCTTTTCATGGTTGCTCTGGCTAACTCTGGTGGCTTTGCTAGCTGTGGCAGTTCTTGGAATCAGTGAAATTATTCTAAACTTCACAAGAAATTGGAATTGTCCATTGAGACAGATCTTTCATCACCTTAAAAACTGTTGGCTAATGCAGACCTGGGCAAGCAAATAGGAAGTAGAGTCCTGCATCTAACAAAGTGAGAGGCACTGAGGTGGGAACATTTGAGTGAACTCACCCCTGAAAATAGCTAAATATGCTTATTCTGAGTGGAGATGAATCAGGTGACTGACAGATCTTTGATGTTTCATATGAGATCCAAAGACTCAGGAGAGCCCTGATCTCTCCTGGAGGGCTCCTTTCTCAGCTCAGGTAACCCCCACTTAATACAACATTNATGTACACTAAAGAAGACTAGCGGACAAATAGGAATCAAAGCATGAACTAGCTTTAAAAAGAAAAGACCAAATAATAAACAACCAAGAGAGAAAGGTATAGTGAATTAACATTTCTTTAAATGAGACCCTGAGAGGGAAGAAGAGATCTCAGTTGGGGGGAATAATAGAATTTGTGTGAGACCTATTGGGGGAAAGGAGAGGGGGGGCCAGTGAGAGAAACAGGGGGCGACTNGGGGAGGACAGCACGAGAGAGGAATCAACAAAACAAAGCACAATGATATTTATGTATNAAAATGCCATAAAGAAACCCATCACTTTCTATGCCATCTTAAAACTTAAAAGTACATTATTGGANCTTAAAACTTAAAAGTACATTACTGGATAGATTTTGCTGGGATATATAAGGTGGAAAGAGGGGGAGGAAGGGAGAAGGAGGGAGTTAGAAGGAAAACCTAAGGAAAGAGATAGAAGGGAAACAACAGGAAAGAGGTAAGGAAAAAAATAAAAGAGAGATATTGATATGTTGAAAAAAAACTAAAAGTACAGATAAAAATTTAAAAAATACTGTTAGAATCAACTAATTAAATTTACATCTCTTTGGGGGACATTTTCTTAGTCTACTGGGGTAAACCTATTGTTAATCACAAGGCTTAGGACACACAAATTAAAGGGCATTTAAGTAGATTTTGAAGTTCCCAGTTCTGCAAAGAGCCTGGAGCTCTATTCAAGACCATGTAGGGCTGAGTCTCAACTTGANCATATACATCCTCTAATGACAGAGGTGGCTGTGCTGGCCATTGGGAATGTAGCCATAAACTCTAAACAAGGCACAGCACACCCACTGTGTGTGTGAGTCAATTATCACTCTGGAAGGAACTATTTTGCTTCATGTAGCTCTAAATAAACTATACATAAGGACAATATTTTCTTTCCTTTTCCTAAAAGAGAAAACCAACTGATTTTATGTAAAGGATAAGAGCAGAGTTTATAGTAATCTGGGTTTTGTTTATAGACTTGCGAGGAGGAACATTTTATCACTAATTTTGGAATTGGAAACTGGTAAGATTGTGAAGGGCCCAGTGTGATTTCCCAGAAATTGAGAAAAGAAAGATGCCCATTAATGTTGGGGGAATCCGGAACAATGTGAAACCAGATAATGAAGAGTTAAGAAAACCTTCTCAGCTTGCTAATGAACTCCATCTTGCCCTGGTGAGACCACCCTCCTTTTAAGTAAGAGGTAATTTAATATGCATCGAACTCAGTTGTGTTTGGGCTTCGTCCAATCTAAGAGTATCAGTGTGATAAATTATAACGAATTGTCTATAATAGCCCTGAAAAACAAGATCCTTAAGCTTGATTTCAGCTCCCTTTGAATGCATTTTGCCTCATTGGTCAGACCACTCCAAAACTTGAAAATATTTTGTATGGCTCTCCCCATGCCCTCTCAACTGAAAGTTATTATATATGTTCTGAGCCCCATTTGATGAGATCCATGGTTGTTGGCTGCCTCTGTTAAATCAGACCCCACATTTGAAAACGACACCAATATTTCCAGCCAAATAATATAGCAAGAGAAGGAACGTGGCCCCTTTAGATTCCAAAGGGTTCCTTCACATGTTAATTTCCCTTTGTAATCCACACTGTGCTGGGAAGTAGGTTAGCAAAGGCATACTTCCATGTCAGATTCTGGAGCACCAGGAGGAACCATGGCACCTAGTGTCTGTGAGAAGAGGAGCAGTGACTGAAGGGCTCAGAAACTCAAGTTCTAGCGGCTGTCTCTGACTGCAGCAGTGCCGCTTTGTTTCTGTGATTAAAATCCCCTGGGATAGAGTTTTTCCCAGATCAGGCGCCCCTGTGTTAGAGAAAGTTACTGCTCTTGCAGTTGTAGCCTAGGCTGGTCCAGCCCTGGACTGTGTTCTATAGAGGGTTCTAATTCCCCATATGCAAAAATGACTAGAGTCATATTTAACCCTTGGGGTACGAGGGAGGCAGCACAACCAGGGTAAAAGATGGTGTGGCAGGATGCGCCTTCCAAAGCCCCACATTCACAGGNTGCACAAGTCATAGGGAGGTTTATGAAGACTGATTTTCCCTGGGGAAATCACACTAATGTTCTCAGGCTTAATTTCTTCATAGGCAAAAAGCAAAGGGCCTGTGGGACNCGTGTACTTCACAGGAGCTGAAGCTGTGGGTTGCTTTTCCTGGCTTGGTCCCAGNGCCTAGGACAGCATCTAACAGCAGAGGCTGGTATTAGTATCTCCTCTGTACCATAAAGAACCACTGCAATAGAGGCTTAGAACAACAGGGAATCATTAAGTTACCANGCTGGAGGTTAGGATGGCTAAGACAGAGGGGATGTAGAGAGCTGCATTCTTTCCTGGAGGCACCAGGGAGAATCAATTTCTGGACTATTGGTTCAGCTTCTGGTGGCCACTCTAATTCCTTGTCAAAGCTAGGCATGGTTGGTCCAGTTTGCTCCCCTCACAGCCCTCTGATGGTTCCTGTCATCACTTTTCCTTATCTGAGGGGATGCTCTTGCCACATTCTTTCACTTGTGAGCGCCCTACTAACTAGCACAGGATGACATCCCTATTTTAAGATGCTCACGGTAACTATATTTCCAAAGTTTCTTTGCTATGTAAGGCGACAGTCTCAGGATTCTGATATCTTTGGGTGTCATTGTGTCTACTACAGTCTTGAATAAATATTTAATAAATTTGTGGACACTTTGAGAAAATGGAAAATTAAATACTTTGCATTATATGTAGTGTTAGCTGACTCCCATGGGTGATCAACAGTAAAGGTCACAGTCCCATGTATACCTGAGATCCTGTCTAGACATACAACCCTCATATTGCCATGATATTTTGGCTCAAAATGCATGTTGACTTTACTTACTTTCTTTTTCCTAGTAGAATATAATATCCTAGGACAGATTTTCCTAACAGATTATGTGGATTTTTCACTGTCCTCTCAAGATAGATGGTGATNAAGCCATGCTGGAGAGTTCAAACTCCTCTCTACACACCCTTGGCAGTTGTCCTAAACCATCAAGGATGAAGGTGAATCCTCAGGTAGGGGTAAAGACATCACACATTAGAATCCCAAGAACAAAACCTCAAATGTCCTAAACTACCAAGGATGAAGGTGAATCCTCAGGTAGGAGTAAAGGCATCACACATTAGAATCCCAAGAACAAAACCCCAAAACTGTGCCATTATTAGATTCTTCTGCATCAGAAACCTTCGTCCTCCAAATCTTTTAAATCTAGGTCATATTCTCTGAATGACTCTGTCAGCTCCCAACCTTTGGCCAAAGCTGTTCAATTCTGGTGCCCCTGGCATTAAAACATTTAGCAGAATGTTCCCTCCCACTGACACCCACTGAAGCAGATAAGAGTTCAGGATGGTTTTGGCAGGAAACCTAGAGAGAGAGATTTTCATTTTTAACTTATCAACTGTTTTGAAGGGGTTGGAACTTTATGCCAACTAGTTTGTGCAGCTTAGGCTTTTCTATCAGAGCAATTACAGGAGTGCCACTTTATCTTTAACTTAACTGTAGAATTCAGAGAAGGATAACAATCTATTCTTACCCAGCACTACTTTTACTAGTATATCGGATATAAAGACAGCAAAGAAAAATGAAGAATAATTGAAAATTAGTTGAACACTGTACTTAGTATGAGTGCAGAAAGGTGTAATTATTGAAGCTCCACCTGGTATGCAATCTCACGTTAGGGTTTGCTACCAGGCATCATCTTATCTTAAACCTGACAATGACGTCACCAGCTTGACACACCGAGGATCTTAAGAACAAATAGAATATTTCTCAGCCTAGGTGATAAAATTATCTGTCAAAAATATCTAGATATCTATGTAAAGCTCACAAGGTAAAAACTCCACTGAACTATTTTCCCTTAGATTCTAGACCACTAAATACTTAGCATCTACTGTGTGGTCCTAGAAATGGCCTACCATAGGAATCACACAGCATACAATTTTCAGTGAAAAATAAAAAAATTTTTGTTGAAAAATTTTGTTCAAGGATGAAAAGAAATCTCTACTTTGTTTTAATATTTCTTCCTTATTCAATTTTTATGTTCTTGAACATTAATTTTAAAATGAAAAGAAACTGGGTAAATTGACTTGTATGGAATCAATACTTGCTATCAAGGAGCAGAGAAAACAAGCACAAAATGATGTGGACTTCTGAATTAGTTGGAATCTCCCAATGTAGGGACAGATGAAAACTCAGTGGCAATGATACCTTTCACAGGGCAAGTCCAAGGTATGGAAGATGTCCTTCTCTNGTTACTATTTTTCAAGTTAAATGCAATGTTGAAGAAATCTGTAGAAAGGCTCTCCCCACCTTCCCAACTTAGAATTAAATTACCTTTTCAAAGAGCAATCATGCTAGGAAGGCAATAAGAGTTCGATTTTCTTATATAATTTGAGTAACTACCTCAGATTTCCAACTCCCTTCC